>ML814800.1:0-13471 GCA_009831015.1 Picea engelmannii | reverse complement strand
AATGTTTGACATGGGGGAGAGCCTTACGGAGTGTGAACGTGATATTTTCCCTGTCAGAGAAATTATGAACAGAGAAATAACCTTCCAGCAGATTTAACCATTTTTCTGAGGCATCTGCATCTATATGTCCTTCAAATATGGGAATACAAAAATTAACTTGTACCTTGAAAGGCAAGGTGCCTCCAAAGTGGCCTCTTGATGAAGACATGAATGTTGTTATCGACAGACATTGAAGGATGTGGGAAAAAGTCTCCATCATTTCGTCCCTCTGTCACGTGAGAGCTTGCTCAAGCAACAGATTAATATAATCGTTTTCTTTGTCATTTTTCTTTCTTCCGCCATGGAGGGTTTCTTGGGCGTGCGGGAGCGATTGTCCTCAAGAGAGACAAGCTCAAGACCCAACTTTCTATACTCATACCTTGTCAGGGACATGCACTGAAAAACGATCAAGAGCATCCTGCTCTGATACCACTAATCTAGATTATTTTCTACACAAAATGAGAGAAAAGATATAATAAATAAATGTACAGAGATGTGTCGGATATCCAAAAATATAACAGAAATATATCAAAGATGAAACTAAAAACACAGAGATACAGTAATACACAATTTCTATTAATGAGTGAAGATGTACAAAGATTGTAAAAATACAGAGTGAAAGACTCGCTAGAATGGTGGTAGCTTATCTCTGAGAAGAGATGTGACCGCTACTCGCATTCGCCATAAGATTATTTACAATGAGGCTATAAAGGCCTTTTTAACATAAATAAAATCCAAACCCTAACCTTAAAAGATGAAAATCCAACAGTTTTGTGGACCTTGTTTTGGGTAGTTTGGTGTATCAACTTCCCAGGGTCGTAACTTTGGCATACGATATTCGTTTGTGGCGCACGATAGCTCGTTGGAAAGGTTTATCCGAGGACTACAAATTTTTTCGTTGAATGCTAACTCTAACCTTGGTTTGATTGTGGTGAGACCTAAAAACGTTGTTTAGATCCTCAAAACGGCCCCAAAATTTTGGGACTTGAAAACTAGAAACAAAACTGCCAAAATGAGCCAGTTGGAATAGATGGGTGGCCACCGATATCCACATGATCAATATTTTCTCCTTAGGAAGAAATGGTATCCATTGCATTGAGTTCCTAGGGGAGAGGGGAAAGTGATTGTTGTAATTGAATCTTGGTGTGTTGTTTCCTTGTTGGAGACGTTGCACTGTGGAAGGCTGTCACGAACATGTTGTTGGCGGGCTTGAATCTATTCAACCAGTTGGGCTACATGATATGTTTGTTTGCAGAAGGAATATTCGTTCTTTGTTGCAATCTTGTTGAACTACTTTTGTTGGATAGAAGGTGCTTGGGCCAAGGCTATAGTGGTTGCAGTATCCTTTTGTTCACCTTTTGAACAAATTGTGAAGAAGCTGAATTTTGTAGTATGAGATACTACCTTGTGGCACTATTTAGGTGGGACAGTAGTCAAAATTACCTATGGTGTTTTGTAGAGATGACCCCTCATAGTAACAATGACACTACGGGTTCAAGACTCATAAATAGCATGGCGCTTCCACATATATGGTTGGCCTAAGAGAACATCACAGACATCCAGCGGGGAAACATCACATAATACCTCATCCTTGAAGGGTTGGATGTCATATGAAAATCAGCACTGATGACTGACACAAAGATCTCGTCCCTGGCGAAGCCACCCGATGTTATATGGTTGTGGATGTGGTGTTTTCGACAATCCCAATTGTTTGATGATCTCTGTTGAGATGAGTTTCTTATGGATTTCGCTATCAACAATAAAATGCAGTGGGATCCCCTTCACCCACATCTGTGAATGAAAAAGGCACTCCCCCTCTTCAGGATCTTTTGGTTCTTCTATTTGAATTGTTGCGGTCACGACAATAGCAGTGGGATCTGCGTCGATAATCTATCTTCTATCAGTATTTTCTGAATCATGGTTCGGATCCTTGTCTTTGATCTCGGCCACCAATGATTCTCTTGAGTGACATTCATCATTTTTTTGCTAGGGGATTTTGTGGAAATTGTACAATTTTCCGGTGTCCTTCTTCATATTTCCATAACCCTTCTTTTCATGTGGATTGGAGTGGTTTTCGGGAGGCTATTTGTTAGGGCCATCTTTATCATATTGTTGTTGCGGATTTGCAGACCCGAAATCTCACTTGTTCTAGTCCTCAAATTTTTGCTCGATTTTAACATCATATCGATAAGAAGCACTGACTGATGAGATGTCCAAAAAATCCATTTCAGTTTGGATGTATCTGTGTAGAGACCCACGGTATTTCAAAACCAAATATCGCTCGAATTCTTTGATACCCGGCTTGGTGCGCAAGGTGTGGAAGGTATTGGTGAACTCTGGCACTGCTTGGCCCCTCTCTTGTCATAGTGTGGTCCATCTCATGTACTGGTCCTCATAGTTTCCAACAGGGTAATATTGTTCCTTTACCGCATCCACAAAAAATTCCCAAGTGGGCTCGACCCCATATATTCCAGACTCCTATGTGGAACTTTTCTCCTAGTAATTTTCCCACCAATGTTTGACATGGGGGAGAGCCTTAAGGAGTGCGAAGGTGATCTTTTCCATGTCGAAGAAATTATGAATAGAGAAATAACCTTCTAGCAGATTTAACCATTTTTATAGGGAATCTGCATCTATCTATCCTTCTAATATGGGAATATAAAAATTAACTTGTACCTTGAAAGAAGAGGTGCCTTCAAAGTGGTCGCTTGATGAATACGTGTTTTTTGTTATCGGCAGACGTTGAAGGATGTGAGTGAAATTCTCCATCATTTCATCCCTCTATCGCGTGAGAGCTTGCTCAAGCAACAGATTAATAGAATCGCCTGCTCTATCGTTTTTCTTTTATTCTTCCATGGAGGGTTTCTTGGGCCTGCAAGAGCGATTGTCCTCGAGAGAGATAAGATTGATACCCAAATTTCTATACTAATACCTCGTCGGGAACATGCACTAAAAAAACGATCAAGAGCAGCCTGCTCTGATATGGTTGATCCAGATTATTTTTAGCACGAAATGAGAACAGAGACATAATAAAGAAATGTACAGAGGTGTATCGAATATCCAACAATATAATAGAAATATATCAAAGATTCAACCATAAACACAAAGATATAGTAATACACAATTTGTATTAATGAGCGAAAATGTCCAAAGACTATAAAAATATAGACTGAAATACTTACTAGAATGCTGGTAGCTTATCTCTGAGAAGAGATGTGACTGCTACTCGCATTCACCATAAGATTATTTACAATGAGGATCTAATGGAATTTTTAACATAAAGAAACTCCAAAACCCTAACCCAAGAAGATGAAAAGCCAACAGTTTTGTGGACCCGATTTTGGGTCGTTTGGTGTATCAACTTCCCGGGGGCGTAACTTTGGAATACGATCTTTGTTTGGGGCACACGATATCTCGTTGGAAAGTTCTATCCGAGGACTACACATGTTGTCATTAGACTCAAACGCAGTACACATTTTGACTCTGGAGAGCCCTAATAACGTTGTTTAGGGCCTCAAAACGGCCCCAGAAGTTTGGGACTCGAAAACTAGAAACAAAACTGCCAAAATGAGGCAGTTGGAATAGGTGGGTGGCCACCGATATCCACCTGGATCATTTACACTTTGGATTATATATATATGATCTTGTGTATTGGCCTATCAATGAAATAATAATGATGATCTAATGCTATAATGTGTTGAGTTAATCCCACTTGTGCTTCAGTACTTCAATTGTGTCTATCAATACACCTCTTCTTAGGATTTATTATTATTCGTTTCTATAATTTCTTGTTTCTCCAACAGAGTACATCAAAAATAATAATTTATTTGTTAAAAAATACTACTAACAATGATATAGTACACATTATAATAACATAATTTTCAAAACAAACAAAATTTTCATGGTGAAACATTACTTTGTATAACAACGTGGTCCTCTACTATCAATAAAGTGTGTTAGTTCTCTATTATCAATAAACTGCATAGGTGCTCTATTATCAATAATGTGAATTGGTGCTCTATTGTCAATTATATGCATCGATGGTGCTTTATCAATTCTTGCACATCATTGATTTATTATAGATTGCATACCAGTGCTTTAATAGGCCAAAGAAACACCAATGCTTTGATTATCCTATAGTGTACAAGGGCTTCCTCTAACTAAAGTTGCATATGTGGATAAGAATCCATGGCCCAATGGAAAATTTCACATGCTACCATTGAAATAATAGAAACCTGAGAGTGTCATTTCTATTTTGGCACACATGTGCTAAGTGTTTATTTCGACACATCAATGTGTTATGTATAATTGGGAGTAGCACCTATTCTAATCCAAGGGTGAAGATTTATGATTCTCTAGTAAGATAGATCATAATATAGGTTTAGTGCTTTTAATATTGTTCAAAGCATCGATTCTTCATATCTAATTCAGAGAATTGATGCTTCATGCATATTTTAGTGCACCATTGTGGAATGTTTGAGTATAGCAAGGGTTCTCCCATACAATTAGTGCATTAGTGTGCATTGTTTTACATAAGTGTACTGCAAGGAAAACCTTCTTCCGTTGGAAAAAATATCCAAAAAAAACATATTCAAAAACATTTAAAAAGATCCACAAAAACATTCACATTCATTTATGCAAGTTGCAATCAAACACTTTTTGGAAAAAAATTCCATAGTCAACTCTAAAAGCCTCTACTAAACCTTGTTTTCCTAGTGGTGATAGGGCACGTTATTATATATTGAAGTTCTTAATGAATTTTAAATGGTTTTTTTTTAATAGAATTAATTTTCATTATACATTATAACTTCTATAACAACCTCTAAAATGGATGCATACGAAGTTATCAAAAAGAACAAACTTTCCACTAGACAATTATGTTCTTTCAACTGAGTTGATTTGAATATATTGATTTCATTATCAATATTAAGATGAACAAAGAAGGTTGGAGAGCAACAAGTCCCTACCTAAAAGGTAGAGGAGAAAAGACAGAATGTCATTGCCCCATATGCCATGTTGCCCACATGTAGACTCCCATATGCCACTTTGTGCACGTGCTCCTCCTGGGACAAGTAAACATGCAGCTTGCACTTGTTTGCACTTGTTGTTACATGAGAAGCATGATGCTTGCCACTCCTTATAATATTTGATTATATCTACCTTCTGTCTGAATGTTGAGAAGCAAGCCTGCAACTAAATTCAACCAACCAAAAAGGATGCACGATTTACCATATTAAGATGAATGATCAAAGTATACAAAACTCTAATTATTTTTTCTAAATCGTGTGTGTTGGAGTTAAGTTTAAACTTAAAATCATAGACATTCTAAGGCTTTTACTATTACAATATATATAAACTATTACCCTTGAGAAGTTGCTCTCTTTCCAAGCGCTTGACCTACTGCCTCCGCTCACAGATTTATATAAACTATTATGTGTCAATGCGAAAATGACATATAACTCCTATCGGGTTAATATTTTCAAAATTTCAGAATTCAAGTATTTGTTTTAGTCTAGAGTTTGTTGATATTTAACAAAATATTATTTTAATGCAATTTTAAGCTTTCATCAATATTAATAAGATTATAAATATAAAATTAATAGGGAATGAAAACATTCAAAAGTAAATACAGACATTTATATAAGGAGAAACAATGTGATTTTAAAGTAAAAGAGACTTGTGATATTCCTAAATTATGGTAAAAGGAATCTATATATAACTTTTTATAAGGAAAAACAATGTGATCTTAAAGTAAAAGAGACTTGTGATATTCCTAAATTATGGTAAAAGGAATCAATATATAATTTTTTTAAAGTTATAAATAAAATTTAAATAAATAAAAAAGAATGGCAAGCTAGTTACTTTCTAATTTTGTCTTTTTCTAATTTTATCTAGTTAAATAAAAATAAAAGTGGTTATAAACAAAATTTAAATAAATAAATAAAAACAAAAACGAATGGCAAAGTAGTTAGTTTCTAATTTAATATAGTGAAATAAAAATGAAAGCAACTAGTTTCTAATTTTGTTATTCTAATTTCATATTGTATATGTCTTTTTAATTTGATGTGAGTGGTTATAATCTTAGAACTCGTGTTTATATGATTTTAAATTTGATAATCCCAATATGGTGCCCTGCCCGTGACTAGATTTGACCTTGGGAAGTATTTGTTCCCAATACCTTTATAGTCATCTGTGAAAAATCACACATGTTTATTTCAGCAAATCCAAGACCATACAGGGTCACTGTGTAGCAGATTTATCACGAAAGAAATTCCCATGATATTTATCAGTTAGATCATGCATCCTATATGTTGGAGATGGCCGAATGTTACACATTATTTTGGTCACTCTGGTGATGTCTCTACAGTTATGTGTTCAAGCTCTCATAAGGACCTTTTGCCTGAGAAAAGTGATTGTTGTCTTCTTCTACAAAACATATTTTAAAATGAGTTCGCAGGTTGCATATATTGTTGGGTGCGAAAACCCTGATTCTCGCAGGCTACCCTATACTTGAATTGCAAGGGGTTCGTAGTTTTCTCTATAAGCAGGGTGTGAACCTGCTTCAAAGCTTAAAAGGAAGAAGAGGTTACGAAGGTTCTAGAAGAGGATCTTCTAGAAAATGAGTTGGCATTCCCATGGTTGGCATCCTACTGACTTCTCAGATTTAGTGGGATCATCCTCATCCCTTTAACCATCTCTCCTTCTCCTATATAATGAAAGGTTTCTCAAGGAAGAGTTGAAGCAAGATTGAATAGAGAGTTGATGAAATAATAGGTTCAAAATTGTGTGAGGAATCATGTTTGAATTGGTGCTTGAGGCCTCCATTTGTCCATCAAGCCATAGTGGATCTTCTTCATGCAAGTTTGGAGCAAGTGTGTGTGTTGGAACAAAGGACCACTGAAAGGAAGCTTGCAACATTAAGGCAATCTAGTTGTATCTTCTACTTTCATTTAATATAATACAGTGGCATGTCCCTTTCCCATAAAATCACTTTTATTTTATTACATGACTCCTTGATCACATGTTTAAGTCTTCATTGAATGTATTATTCTTTCTTTCACCTTGGTCGATTTGTGTCGTTGTAGATCTGATATCACAAGGCTACCAAAGAGAATCAGGTACAACAAAGACATAAGGAAACGATATCTAAAGGCGGTATGTCACTTATTCCTTCTTCAATGAAAAATTCAATGATTGTAACTTAGGGAAAGCGCCATGACTTGTCTTGTTTTGTTCTAGATCTAGGTGGATCTATGGAGATCTGTTAGTGTCCACATATATCGATTTATCCTATAACAAAATTGGCGACTCCACTGGGGATATGACTCATTTTGTAGTTTTTTGTTTTCCATTTTCTCTTAGCCTACTCTTTTTCATTTCCAACCAGTCTTTGAGTCTGTGGGAGATCCATATAGACTCTCTGGACCTAGAAGTTCACTCAAAAATTTTGTCCTTTTTCCAAATTTTCCTTGATTACAAATAGTATTGCACTGTACCTCTCTATAGCCTGTGAAAACCATTGATTTTCACACCCTACTATTCAGTCCAGTGCGACCTTCTCACACTCTGCCAGTTTCTAGACTGCGAGAATTCCTAATTTTCGCATTGCACTCCACTACCAGGCTGCGAACTCGTTTGTAAATTTTCTGGATTAGGTCTTCTTATCTTTTTTGATGCCCATATTTGTTAGTTTACCTGGGAAGAACTTATTTTGCCAATGTTTGATTGTTTCTTGTTTTCAAATCTCGCGGTTGATTGGTTTTCGGAGATCGGAAACACTTCTTAATCATTTGTTCCGAATTTTTACTTCTTGACCTTTTATCGACAAGGGTATAATCTCTAATTCTGAGATCTGAATGCTTGTTTGATCAAAAAGTCTTTGATTGGATTAAAAGTTGGGATTGATTGTTCTTTCAGATTGCTTGCTACTTGGAAAGTTCTTTGTCCATGTGCATTTGAAGAGACTTTTTCTTGTCAATTTTTTATTTTTATCTCCATTGGAAGATCGATTTGGGTGTTTTTTGAGTATTTTATTTTCATTGGTTGCTTACCTTTTCTTTGTTCCAACCCTATTTTTAGGTTTCTAAAAAAACAATTAAAGTCTTTTTTTTTTAAGCAATCATTTATTCAGAAAATATTGGCTTTAAAATATTGAAAGAGAACGAATAGTGAATTTACATTGTCAATGATTGTTTGGTACTACATTTAAAAAGAGAATTGTACATCATAGTTTGCATTGTTCCAGAAAACTCATTTTTCCCTATTGTAGATAGAATTCATCGAACAAAAGTTTGTATCATTCATTTCTATTTATGCATTGTTGGGTCAAAGTCTTACAAAACATTGGTTTCATTCTCGTCTCCCTCTTGAGTAACAACAACCTTTAATAATATTGTGGAACTTTAAAATTCAACTAGTAACATTTTCTAGGGATCTTTTGCACCAACATTAGCTAGGCTAGAGCTTTGGAATAGGCAGTGAGACACACTCTCCAAAGCGCAAAACACACAATAGTATCTTGTGATAGGGAGTGTGAAATTCCATTTGCAACATTTTGTCTTAGAAATCCCTTCTCACACAAGGGTCAAACCTGAGGTCGCATTGAGATTGACAGAGTTACTCACCCTGCTTTGTTGATCCCGGTGTAGATATTGCACGTATTACGAGGGTCGCTTGAAGGTATACCCACAATAATGAGTGGAAGCCTCTCAAGTTGATTTCGAGCTAGATACCCTGCCCTTGCGTCTGGATTGGACTATCGACTGTTTCCCTAGGCATCATTATTGTTTGTGGTAAATTTAGTAGCCTATCTTCTTAAAGTCTTACACAAGGTGACTGTGGAGGGGTAAGTCTTCACAGTACCTCGAAACGACATTGGCCAGAGTCACTTGGGCTCCTTGGAGGGTATACCCATGATTATGTGTGGGAGCTTGCACCAAGGTGTAAATCCGTTAAGCAGGTCGTCAACGTAACTTTTCCACCCTAGCCCATCCCCTTCTTGTCTCGATGTCGCGACGTTGGATTTCATCACCAACTAGTGAATTCGGAATAGGAAGGTCTTGCTTGCTTGGTTTTTTTTCCTAGATTTTACTAGCGCATGTTTTTTGTTTCCATAAGTTGGCCATTGAGTTTCTTGTGTAAGATTTTAGCTCGATCACCATTGACCCCCCACGTCGTTCGCGGAGAATGCAAGGACTACCCCCAAAAGATCTGGAAGGTTCTCAACCCTTGCCTACCAACTCACTAGAGGGCTCTCCTCAACAGAGTGAAGTCCAAGACATTACCACTCCACGAGTGGAAAGAACTGACTCTTTAGAAAAATTCTGAATTACAGATTCTCTATAGGGTTCGCGACTTCCTCCCAACTCTGTGAGACGTATTGTTCGAGTGAATTCATCTGGAAAAATTGTTGTTAAGTCTTCTGGATTATCAACCAGACCTTTCACAGGCCCCTTAAGGTCAGTATCCTTTTTGGACTACTAGCATTTTAGACAGGATCTCTTTGTCTCAGGAGCAAGCGTTGATATCACTGTCACACCTGAGCTTCCCAAAACATCTAATACAGATGTGATACCTTTTACTACTGCCTATTATTTCCCTGGTTCAGACGCTCAGCCAGTCGACCATATATTAACTATCCCCCTTCAAATGGCCCATTATACAATGGTCCCAAAAACTACGACTATTCGCACCAGGAATATGGTGGCTAGCCAAGCCCCCATTGGCACGCCGCTTTCGCCAAGACTCACCCCAACACTTCCCCCCAGATATCATGCATTGAATTCTTCTATTCTGATTCCTACACAAGTCCCATCTGGAACTCTTGGAATTTCCACTCCTTCTGGGCACAATCTTGTTCCTGGTTTTATTCTGACACTTCCTCGGCCCCCTTCCAGAGGGTCTCTTCCATCCCCTATCAGAGGAACTGACCCTAGTGGCACCACCCAGTCTTTCACACCTAATTATCAAATTCCTGTTGGTAGACAATTTCACCCTGGAGGCCAAACACAATCCCCTTTTGGAGGTCAAATCCCAATTTGGATGCAACCCTCGATTGGAGGGAAACCCCCACCTACCCCACCCTATGGACAGAACATACCTGCAGCCTTGGCCCAGTATTGGAACTATCTTATCCAAAATAATCCTCAATCGACTGGGGGGCAACGGCCTCAAGATAGCTCTTTCATACCCCCTAGTACAGGCCAACCATATCCAGGTCCGTCCAATCCCATTTGGGGCTCGAGCGCTCGACCCAACGTCCCTATTCAAGGGAACATCCCTAACTAATACAACCCTATAAATTACATGCCTCCACACCAACAACTGAATCTGCCCAGATCTTCGCATTATATGCAAACTGCTTACGGTCCTACTGGTATACCTACGAGACTTCCTCCCCAAAGTCACCAGTACCCCCACATGAATAGACAGTTACCCTTCTTAGCCACCCTGGACCTCCCTGATTTGTCTAGAATTTTAAATGATCCTATCAGTCACTCTCCTCAATGACCTGTAATACCCACCAAACTACCATCCGACATTCCTAAGTTCAATGGTAAATCGGGAGAGGACCCGAACAATCATGTAATGACTTTCCACCTTTGGTGTTCATCCAACTCTTTGATGGATGACTCTATTTGATTACGTCTTTTTCAGCGAACTCTCACGGGTTTTGCCGCAAAGTGGTATATAGAATTACCACGAGGCTTCTTCACTAATTTTAACACCCTCGCCATGGCTTTCCTCACCAACTACCAGTTACCGATCCTTTATGAAACGGGAACCGAAATTTTGAGTTCTTTCAAACAAACCAAATCCACTCATATCTCTAATCACATTCATGAGTGGCAATGGAGACGACGTCTCATCAAACTCGAGCTTCCCGATTAGTTATTGGCAGAGTGGTTCACGAAATCATTCATGAATGACATCGCTCGTGACATCGCCATGGGTGGAGTTGTATCAGAATAACAGGTGATCAGTCGTGCTCAATACCTTGACCTCGTTTACTCACAAACGGGTACTCTTTACGATTTACTCCATGACGCACCTCGTCCTTCTACTACCGCTACTTCAACTACTCATGTTGATTCTCATGCAGCTGATGGTGTGATTGGCACTTTCCATGCCCAACCCCACTCCGCACAAGACTCTACCACCAACCCCAAGTGTGTTGCTTCTAATTTTCAACATGCTCCGTCTCCTACTCCTCCCGCCAGCAAGACTTTTGAGGTGAACTCTGTTCAATCTACCCCTGCCAAAAAGAATAATCCAAAAAAAGGAAGGGTAAGAATAAGGAGGATAAAAACAATCCGCAATCTAAGAATAACAACACACAACCTGTTGACGATAAGGATAAGCACAAACCCCGATACCCTTGTCTTATCTGTGGTCATGATCACTACACTAAGGATTGTCCAAGACAAGCCGAGGTTACTAAGTTCCTTCAAGGGACCCCGAAACCACCTACCCCGGTCGTGTTGTCACAACACTTCCCTTCTCAATAGCAGGCCCAATTGGTCATTCATGACCAACCTTCCCCCTCCACTACATCCTATGTCTTAATGTGTATAGGTGATTCAAAGAAGAATGACGTCACACTTACCACTCGAGCCAAAGATTATTCTCCCTCCAAGGATAAAGTTAATGATACACCACTGCCATTGGTACAACCGACTCTCTTGACTTCACCTCCCAATAGTCCTCTTCATCTCAAACAACCAAGCCTCAATACTATTCTTCGCCCTCCTCCAAAGGGCATTGTTCGAAAGTCTTCCTTCAATTCTCATGCGCGTGCTGCTCAAAACTACAGCATTGTAGAAGATCTTGCGCAAGCACCCTCAGCGATGTCGGCCCTCGAAGTCCTCCAAAGTTGCCCCACGCAACGGAGGACTCTATTAAAGGCTATTGGTGGAATCAATCCTGTGGATATGAACTTAATAATCTTTGACCTAGAAGATCACATTCCAAGGCTCCCCCCTCAATTAGCGTTTCAGATACAAGTTGTCGTTGAAACCAAAAATATCTGTCGAATGGTTACTGACAAGGGAGCCTCAACATGCATCATGTCTATCACTTGTTGGAAAGCCATTGGTTCTCCTTCCCTTACTGAATCACACAACACCCTTAAGGCCTTTAATGGCTCTAGCTTTAATCCCTACGGTGTCCTCCCTTCATTGCCCATTACGTTGGAAAGCAAAACGGTCAACGTCGAAGTTGAGGTCTTTGATGCACCTCTCGATTATAACCTCTTGGTTGGCCGCAGCTAGATCGATTCCATGTGTGCGGTTGTATCCACACTTTTCCACGTGTTACGTTTCCCACACCAAGGAAAAGTGGTCATTGTTGACCAGCTAGCCTTTTTCAACTCTGACTCTTGTACCAGCAACGTACATTTTATTTCAAAGACACCTCTTGGGTATGAGAATGTCAGTGTGGGTCTTCTTAAAGATTCCTCTTTGCTGGATATTTTCCCCTTTCCACCACCCGATGTTCCACATCCATTTTTCGGCTCGATCAACATGATTTCCACCTCTGTTCGAGAAACCCCTGCGTCTTATGACCCGTGGATAGTACCCAACACCAGTGACCATATTCGCTATGGCGAACAAATGCCTTTAAGTCCGGTCGAATCCACTTATCAAGACAATCAATCGACCACCCCTTCTACCCCCTCTCTTGGTGATTTATCTTCGGATCCATTCTGTATCATTTTTCCTATAGACGAGATGATCATGTATGTTATGTCCATAGAAGATACCCCTTGAGACGATGGACATCATCGTTCCATTCTCTTTCTGGAACAACACACCATTGAGAGTTACCAATGGATCTCGACTCTGTCGATCATTGTCGTCATTTCTACCATTCTCGAGTCTACACACGATATGTCTCACCCACCATCCCCCTCGACATATCCATTAAACCTGGATTTGTCGAAAATGTGCATATCGGAGCTTTGTGTTCCAATGATGAAGTTGTCACCTACAAGTCTATTTTTCAAGAATTTTGTGGTGTCTTCGCATGGAGCTATGAAGAAATGTCGGGTATTGACCCTGACATTGTTGTACACAAGATTAATACATACCCGGGTGCTAAACCCATCCGGCAACGACTTCATCCGGTCCACCCGCGTAAAGTAGTTGTTATCAAGCTTGAAGTTGAGAAACTTCTTAACGTTGGCTTTATTTACCCTGTGGCTCTAACTAACTGGGTTTCAAATATTGTTTTGGTTAACAAGAAACAAGGTACGATCCACGTGTGCGTTGATTATAGGGATATTAACAAATCTTGTCCTAAAGACAACTTTCCCACCCCCTTCGTTGACCAGATCATCGACGATTGTGCTGGGAGTGAAATTTTCTCTTTGATGGATGGTTTCTCTAGATATAATCAAATCAATATTGTACCCGCCGACCAACACAAGACCGCT
>ML814799.1:259543-269591 GCA_009831015.1 Picea engelmannii | reverse complement strand
TCACCCTCCTTTTAACCTTTAAAAAAAACAAAGCTAGCTTAAGGGAGAAAGTGAGAAGAGTGTAGCAAAGGCTAGGCTCTTTCCTCCTTCCTCAATGGCTGAAAATTTCTCTCTAAGGGGACATATGACAAGGACCTACTTGTGTGCTTGTCACCTAGGGTTTTAAAATCAACAAATTTATAAGTTAATGGAAGAATACTAACCTACAACCATTCAATCAAGAATTTGTGCAAGAAAAAGAGTTACATATCATGAAGAAAAACATGCGCAAACCCTAGTTATAAACCTTCCTCAAGAGAAATGCCAAAATATGCCAAGAAAAGCCTTCCATCAACAAGTGCGCCTCCTTTAAAAGACCAAATACCCAATAAGGGCGCAAAAATCAGACCTCACAAGTGTGAGTTGTTGTGTTATCTTCAAATGAGGGGAAAACATCCTCAATATATAGTGTATCATGACCTTTTAATTAATTTTAGGTCATTAAAAAATAGCCAACAAGGCTACAAACCAAAAATCATACTGTTTTACATTAAATTGTTAAATGAAACCCTAAATGAGCAATAAACAGGATGTCAAGCCCCTCTGAGGGAGACGTTGGCCCTTTTTAGGGAAAAATGCAACACAAGATGACAAACGTTGGCCCTCCTTGGGCCTCCAAACTCTGCCACACGTGCCAAACTGCTCTGTCAACATGCCATACACTGGAGGTGACGTCATGGCTCCTAGATGACGTTCTGGGGAATCAAAAGGGGCACGTTCCACCTGTAGTGGGTCAACCCCCCTGGGCTGGGGTCAGCCAAGGTGTCCTTGATGAAAACATCCTCCTTCTTCTCTTGTGCAAAGGCTCGACCAATCATTGTCCTGTCTCTGCCCCTGATGGGGTCCCAACAACCATCTGATGGGCTCTTCAGCCCCATGGAGGTCCGAACTAATCATCTCCTCATGTGTACCGGTCCAACTGGTATCTGTCCGTTGGGCATGATCCCGCACATCAAAAAATTCACCCTCCATGGGCTCATTAGTCACAGGGATCATAGCAATGTCAATCACATTTCATCATTAATTTTATCAAATGCATGCATAAAACCCCTAATATATCATCCAATAGCTCAAAGACATTACAATGATCTACTATACAAAGCCGAAGAAAAAGACAAAATTCCCTATTGGGCTAGCATCCATAAGAAAAGGAAAGTTTCCAGAGGATATCATCCAGGCCATGTAACACGAGGTGGTGTGGTCAAAGGATGTCCAAACATACAGGTAGAGTGAAAGACAAGGGTGATATTATCCGTGGGTGCCTTTGTAGAAGGTGAGTTGTACATGTCATGGATGCAATTCTTTCCAAGTCCTTTATTGCCTTTATTCATTCTTTTCTTTATTACTTTTTATTTCTTTTTATTTCAAGGTCTAACTAGAGGACACTGCCTTGGTGTGATGACCAGAGCTGACAGTGTTACCCACAAGTACTTTCACAGAGATGATAAGGCTGGCTCGTGATGAGACCCCCTTTCCCTTGGCCATGCAACCAAAGGTCACTACCCTGGTGTGGTAACCAAATAATGGAAATGTCATACTGCTAGGTACCCATGAACATAATGGGTTGGCTCGTGATGAGACCCCCCATCCTCTTGGCTAGGTCTTGTTTTGTCATTTTTCTTCGGGTCCCTCTTATTTCTTGTTGAGAGGCTTTTTATTGCCTTCTCGGGGATGCCTGGGTGAGGCATCTCTAGGTTTTATTTTTTATGGCTTTTATCTTTTACCAACTGCTTTTACCTCCTGGGCCTTTAACCCCTTCTTCCCATAAGATAAGGTGTAATCCCACAAACAGGTCATCCTAATGTCCGGACTAGGGTAATGGGATAGATGAGTGGGAGATAAGATGTAACACTGATGATATGAWGGGAGCGGACGATGGCCCTTCAAAATCCCCCCTAGTGGCTAACCAAAACCTATGGGTACAAGCTTGCTAGGGTACCCTGTCAATCCCCCAAACCATGGTCAAGTGGGTTAATGTAAGATCCAAGCAGTTGTCAGAAATAAAAGGAATTTGATGCATATATCTGAAGGTTATAATGACCAAATATGACACATACCATGATACCTGGACCAATTACCTCATGGAGCAAGAGTCTTCTCCGATACAAATCCAAGCCGAAGGTGATGGATGTTGTTGTTTCCGACAGGACAAGTCTGACGAAGAAGAAGAAAGATGGGCCCTCCAGAGCCATGCTCAGGTCAATCCTGCTCTTGGTACTCCATGTCTAGGACCTGTGGGCCTCGAGACATGATCTCCTAGTTATCCCTAGAAATCGGGGATAATAGTGGCAGAGGACTGCCCCATGGTGCACCAGGTGTGTGTCCTCTTCGAGAAGTACTCTTGTTTTGGGCTGACTGGTTCTGCTTGGGTTGGCCTCATTGCCATACTATCTTGAGCATCCAACAGTTATTTGGCAATAGGAGGAGGAGGCTTTGGTGAAAGCTAATTAAAACTTGATAAATCTTAAGAAAAGCCTAATAATTAAACCCTAGACCAAACCTAATAGAATACTTGGGAGTTTAATATTTAAGAGTGTGGATCATCTTTGATAATCTTAACAACATTTGTGCTAAGTCCTCAAAATCTTCTTAAGTTGTTGTTGATCTTGGTCATGATGATAATGATGTGTTGATGATGATCTCTTAAATGTGGTGATGTGATGTAATGCTCTAGTCTTTTGATGTCCTGCACACATAAGAAGTAAACCGTGGTTAGCTTGCTTTGTATGATTTGTATCTTAGCATTCTTTATTGTAAGTAATTGTATATGGTATTCTTTCATTGGTTTAATTTATTCTTTTGTAAACTTGTAAGTAATTTTTAATCTTTTGTAAAGATTCAAGAACCACCCTTGAACATAGTTGACCCCTTGCCCAATTTCTAGGCACTAGTCTTAGTTGACCTAGGGAAAAGGCTTGCCTCACATGCTAATCCTTGCATATTGTATTGTTGCCTTAGCATCTTAGGATTAGAATCTCCCCTAACCTTAACAAATTAAAATTAACTCCTAGAATCTAACTCTAGCACATCTGGTAACTAAGGTCTACCCCCTTTGGCTTCCCTAGGAGTAAGCCTAGACGGAAGAGGTTCAGGTTAAAGTGACAACGTGGGCTGTGAACCTAGGCATTGTGCCTCCAAGGACCCATTAAGTGAGCCGGACTTAGCTCATGTTTGCAAGAGTGTATAAGGACGGCAACACACATCAAAGTGGTTTGGGATATTTTTATTATTGATTAAATCAACTCAAACCTTAGCTTGAGTGCTACATTATTGGCCTATTAATATTCATATCTTATAAACCTTCATTGAGGCCTCATTCCCTAAGTTTCATTTTAAAGTGTTTTAATCATTCACTAGGGAATGCAAATTTATGTTCCATGTGGTACACCACATGATGGTAGCACTCCCTCTTTGGCACACATGTTGAGGAGGTGGTTGAGCTTTGCACATGGTTTGAGAGGTTAGCTACGCATTCACCCTAATCATTTATTCACATCCACTCATCCTTGTCCTTATCCATAAAGGACCAATATATAAAATAATGAATACTATAGATTGAATGAGAAGTTTACAATGACCTCCGTGATGGTATATATACACATTGACTGGTCACAAAGTTGATGGGACATCTCTTTTCATTAATGCATGTCTTCTAAATAAGATGTGTCCTTTCATTTACTGTTAATTAATATTTATTTATTAATTGATGCTATATATACATATATTATATACATTACATAGGCCCAAAATTCAACCACATTTGGCAGTGGAACTCTCTCGGTAAGGGCTGAGCCAAGACAACTTACCCATCATCGATGGGCTTCAAACACTACTCCATTCCTGAAATGTGTGGGTAAGGGGGCCACGAACCTTCTTTCTCTGCTAAACAGATGTCTCGAGACCATTTATAAAATCTTATTCCTCTCAATCTTTACACATGAACCTCTATACTACTAAAATCAGGCTCTCACAATCTCACAGATTTAGATATCATATTCAAAATTATCATATAACTACTCTCATCTGTGCATGAACATATAAAAACATATCCTCTGTGAACATACAAATATAGAAGGAATGACTTGTCCTGGTTTTAATAAAATAAGCAATAATACAATTGCAAGGCGTCATAGTGCTTTCGCTAATTGTCAAGCACTCCTGCAATCTAGTCTATTCTTCTGGCAAGCCAATGGCTCTCTGTTACATCACTTTTCTATCCAGTTCAGAGCCTGGTCTTATGGCAGCTCTAGAACCTAATCCAACATGAGGCTTGGGCCCAGGTCAACAACAGAAGCAAAGTCTTTAATGGTACAAAATATACTTTTTAATTCTGTAATATGAACCAGTTTTTTAAAAACAATTCTAGAACCCAAACCAGTGTGAGTGTCAAACTTGGGTCGATAGAGGAAGGAAATACCTTAATTGTACATGATGTAACATTTTAATTCTATATTAAAAGACTCAATGTTTAAAAAGGAAAAAATAAAGAAAGACTTATTATGAACAATCATTTCTCAATTGATTGTGGATTTTGTAATACATAGTATCAAAATAAGTAATCTAAACAATCCCCTGTACGTAAACTCGAAACAAGGCATTATAGAAATTTAAAACGAAACAGGTACTGTAAGAATTGAAACAATAATAACAGAAGCCTAGTTCTAACATAACACATATCCTTGAAAAGTTGAATAAGACAAATTTAGGGTTAAAGAAAGAGTACATTGACTGATCTCAAGAATCCAATTAAGCAATTAATAGTTGTATTGTAAAAAGAAATTTACAGAAATGTTATTCACCAAAATATATCATATGTAGTTTTCAACCTGTCGATCAGAAATTAAATTAATGTAGTGAAGGAGCATAATTAATCTTGTGAGCTTGTCTTATCCTTGAAACGTGGAATACAACAAATTTAGGGTTAAAGAAAGAGTACATTGACTGATCCCAAAAATCCAAACAAGTAAATAATCTTTGCATTGAAAAAAGAAATTTAGGGAAATGTTATTCACCAAAATATATCACATCTAGTTTTGAACTTGACTACCAGAAACCAAATCAATGTAGTGAAGAAGCAAAGAATTACCAATTATCCATGTAATTGCAAAATCCAAACGGTTTTGTCCTTCGCGCCAATAGGCATCAAAACCATATGAAAATATCTTAAGTGCCATCTCTACCACATAAAGCCAACCTGCAAAATGTAGTGTTTGTTAGAGTATAACAATAAAATATATGTGGGTGTAATATGGTCACTTTGTTATTGAGATGTGACCAATGTAATATTATAATGTTGAGGGCCAAATCCTACAGACAGTGAGGAAGAACACCGTGACAATGGCCTAACTCTAGTTGAATTGGCAAAGCAGGGAACACCTGGCATCAAGGTTCCAATCAAAAGCTCTCAAATTTCAACATGAGAGGTTTTGATGACAATGAGAAATTTCAGACCCTGATTGTTATGAAATTTAGCAAAGTACAAGTATGGCCACTCTGCATTTGATCTCATTAGCAATATAAATCATTTTTCTGTTAAAAAATATTAGAATGTTCATGTTAGGTGTTAAACCACCATAACCAACTTAGGGAGCTATATAATGATGTATTGACAGAAGATTAAATGAGAAAGTGGTATATGTAATTGAGGGTAACCTACCTTACTCCTATTGACAGTTCTATGGTGACACTTGTAACCCTCTTGTGGTCATTATGTGGTCCCATTGGGATCATATTTTTAAAAAAGAGGAACCGGTCGAGGGTCCAACCAAAACCGGAACTGGAACCGGAACCGGTTTCAATGAACCGTTTTTTTAAAAAGTACATAAAATATTTAAATTTTCACGAAAAAAATATATTTTTAAGATTTTAAATCATGTTTCCAAATCATTAGAGACAATTAGAGACAACATATCCAAAGTATGCTCATGAATATATCAAAACGACACCAAGTGCAATACCTATCTAGAGATCGGAACATAAATACATAATCAAGGAAGCTCTAAATGGCCTCTACAACATCAAATAACATACTAACAAGAGTCAAGACTGTTATCCATCAAAGTTGCACTAGGATGGACTTCCAGCAAGCCGCCAAAGATTGAACATTATTTGTTCAAAATTCAGAGTTTAGAAGTTCAGCGGGTCATAAAGATCACCTTTTTTCTCGTTACATTTCCATAAAAAATTGTAATAAGAGATGTTGCATGATGAACTTGTAAAAGGTCTTAGCCACCTTAAGCCCTAAGCGTGAGTTATACTCTGGAGTGTTTTTTCACTTACTAATTATATTTTGTCGTTTTCAGGCAATTTATAATTTATGAGTTTTTTCACTCAATTCCTCCAGAGCTAGAGTATATGCCCATGGTTAGGCTTGAGCATGGATCTAAGCCTAGTGTCTAATGTATATTACCATGCTAAACATCCTCCTAGAGTCTTATGGAAATGTACTAAGTCCCCCCTAGTTTTTTTTTTAATTTTTTCAGTTAATTAAAAAATTGTCAGAATTCGGCAATTTTTAATTAAAAAATAAAGATGCATTAAAAAAGTGGTACTAGGGGATAGGCCATGGGGATGCTCATTTTTGGACCTAGAGCACCCATATTACGTAAGTACCCACTTGATTGAGCAAAAATAGTGATTTTAATCACTTAAAAGTCATTTTTGCTCACAAAACCCCAAAAAGTCAAAATAAAATCAAAAGAAATCAGCATATGCAAAAATCAAGGAAACATGTTTTGACATGTTGGAGACAAAATAAAGCCTCTAAAGGCTATGTGGCATCAAGAGGAAGACTCTCATTGGTCAAAGCTTTGAAGTGGGGCATATGTGAGTTGTTTTTGAACATGTGCGTATTGGGAAGTGCGCCCCTCTTGGAGAGGTGGCGCATCCTTGAGATGGCAGCCCACTTTGTTGAGAGGTGGCGCGCCCTTATCACCTCAAACCTTTGTGTTGGCATGTGGAAGGGATATGGGAGAGGTGGCAGCCCTCTTCCCCACACTTGGCAGCTCACTCTTGACAATTGGTGCGCCCTCCTCCTCCACATGGTGCGCCCTCCTCATTGGGATCTCCACCCAAACTTGTATAAATAAAAGCATTCTCTCCCATTGTTAGCTAGTTGGAGCTTGGGAAGAAATCGCTTGTGTACTATTGCTATTGTAACACTCTTTCTCATATTTGGAATAAAAAGAAGACTTTGGAGGTCAAATTGGTGGATTGACCAAGTGTGTGGATGCTATATGTATGAGGTGATATCATTTTGTTGTTTATTGCTTTGATATTTTGGTTAATGTGGCATTATAGGAGTACTATTACTCAATAGGGTAAGATTGCTAAGCTAGTTTGATTAGTTCTCTTGCTATTTATGTACTTGAGTGGTTTTAGATGCAATATTTGTTTGGTTTAACATATTGTGTTGGAAGATCTCTCTTGTAGGTAATACCATTTTCTAACCCTTTTGTAAGCAACTGAAGTGATTGATACCTCAACTTGGAGAAGCAGATGATCTAGTTTGACTCCTCCTTTCTTCCAAGTCTTTGAAGAAGATCCCTCCACAATCCATCAAGAAGGACTCCATTGCCCAACACATTCCAAGCACGAGTTTTCTCTTTCTCTCCTTCTCTTGAAAAACAAAATTCATTGGTTACATTTACATATATGCAAGCATGTTTAGATCTAGTTTGTTTAGCTAAATCATAAGTTCTTTAAGGCACTTATCCTAATAAAACATGCGAACTACGTTGCCCACAATTCACTTTAAGGCACTGGTCTTATTTTTTTTACACTCAGCAAAGCCACAGGCTTCATTTCAAGTTTGGTTATCTATCTAATTTAAATGAAACTTGCATCTAACAATTGTTTCTCAGTATCCTTTTGATGCAAGTATATGCTTATTTGATTATATATCATGGTGAATGTTTACTTCATGTTTTATCAGTTTATGGTTGATGGTTTAAAAGAATAATAAACTCCTAGATTTCATTTTTGTACTTAGCTTATTTCAAAGCCTTAGTATATTTGCTAGGGATTACCCCCCTTGGCTTCGCTAGGAGTTGGCCTAGACGGAGGAGTTGAGGATTAGGTGATAGCACCTTAACTCTCACTTTCCCCCAAGGACACACCGAGTGGATTGAAGATTTCTTCCACGTCTCCCAGGTGTGTATAAGGCGGCAACAAAGACTACAAGTCACTATCTCATTGATCAACATGATCAACGATCAATCATCACTTCTACTAGAAGTAGAAATGGCATAAGCATCCTCCCCCTTGGCATCATCATCTGTCTTTGACTCAGACTCGAACTCTGCCTCAGACTCATCATCTAAATGCTCCCAAATGCTGAATACGAGAGGTGTGAGGCACTTAGAGGGGAGTGAGAGTGTCTTATAGACTAGAATTAGGGTTTAGGGGATCTTAGGTTTTAGGTTTAGGTTTAGGTTTTAGGTTTTAGGTTTTAGGGGGTTTTAGGTTTTAGCAACCAAACCGGCCAGTTTATGACCAAACCGGCCGGTTCGGTTTATTGTCCGGTTTGAACCGGTCGACCATCAAACCAGTAAAACCAGTTGGTTCCGGTTCACCGGTTTTTAAAACAGGGATTGGGATATGATGGTGCCCCCATGGTGTTAGAGTCATCCTTTTAGATATGTGGTTAACATTTATATCGTGCCAACATATTACCATCACCCACTATAGACACCTATATATATGGGGTGCCTCAATTTGATCATGTAAAAATCATATACTGCAATTCATTGCATATTTGGCTACAAGGTACCCATTCATATCTTTGTTTTTTGGGTTCTTTCTTTGATCCGTAATTGCTTATCCTATGGTCCACTTGATTCACTTGCATGAACATTAATTAATTTTGCGGAATTAAAATGGTTAACTTTTCTCTCTATTTCTCTGCCAATTAAATTTGACTATGTAATTTACTTGCAGACTGTAATTTAAATGCAAAAACTAGTGCTGAAAAAATCAATCAAATACACAGTAATAACATAAATATGTTTTACCCTCAAAACCCATTTGGGAAAACCAACAAATAATGGCTTCTTCGGCACTTCATTGACAGAGTAATTACATGCAAGGGGGCCATACTCTTACTAAGTGTTCTTACTCTCCTTCTGCATTGTTAGACACAATCTACTAGCACAAGCTTCATTCACTTGAGGCAAGCTTGTATTTGGCCTGTTATCCCCCATTTTATGGATAACTAAGGAGATTATGTCTCAAGGCCCACAGGTCCTAGACATGGAGTACCGAGAGCCAGATCGACTTGAGCATGTCCCTGGAGGGCCCATCTATTCATTCTTCAGCGCCTCCACTTTGTCAGCAGCAACAACATCCGTTACCTCGGCCTGGTCCTGTAGCAGAGATGGCTCTTGCTCCATGAGGTAATGAGTCTGGGTATCATGGTATGTGTCACTCTGATCCTCAAAACCTTTGAATATGTGCATTCAATTCTTTTTTGCTTCTAACGGGTGCTTGGATCTTATACCTCTCCACTTGACCATATCTGGGGGAAATGACAGGATGCTCTAGTAAGCTGGTGCCCATAGGTTTTGAGTTTCCACTGGGGGGATTCATGAATAGCCATCGTCCACTCCCGCCATACTTACCACTTTCCATCTTTCTCTCGCTCATCCATCCCATTACACTGGTCTGAGCATTGAGTTGGCCATGTTATCCCTAATTTTTAGGGATAACTAGGAGATCATGTCTCGAGGCCCACAGGTCCTAGACATGGAGTACCGAGAGCAGGATTGACCTGAGCACGACCCTGGAGGGCCCATCCTTTTCTTCTTCCATCAGCTTTTTCTTGTCAGCAACAGCAGCATCCATCACCATCGGCTTGATCTTGTATCAGAAGAGGTTCTTGCTCCATGAGGTAATTGGTCCAGGTATCATGGTATATGTCACTTTTGATCATTGAAACCTTTAAATATATGCATCTGATTCCTTTTATCTCTAACAACTGCTTGGATCTTACATTAGCCCACTTGACCATGCT
>ML814799.1:237728-250455 GCA_009831015.1 Picea engelmannii | reverse complement strand
TCCCCGAGAAAGCAATAAAAAGCTTCTCAACAAGAAACAGAGGGACCCATAAAAAATAATAAAACAAGACCTAGTTAGAGGATAGGGGGTCTCATCACGAGCCAACCTATTAGGTCCATGGGCATGTAGCGGTATGACACTACTAGCAGCTGGTCACCACGCCAGGGTAGTGGCTCTTGGTGGCATAGCCAAGAGAAAGGGGGTCTCATCACGAGCCAGCCTTCTCATTTCCATGAAATGCTTGTGGGTAACATTGCCACCACTGGTCACCACGCCAGGGCAATGTCCCCTAACTAGCTTCTTGAAAGAAAAAGCAATAAGAATAAAGACAAAAGGCATGAATGGGCTTGGAAACATTTGCATCCATGACATGTGCAGCTCACCCTCTACAGAGGCACCCACATGTAAGCCATACATTTCCCTGCTATCACTGCACCCCTTGCCCAGACATCCCTTACCACCTCATCCACTCACATGGCTTAGATTTGATTTCTCCCGAAAACATCCCACATCGAGTGAGCATTAGCCCAACAGGACGTCCTAGCATTTCCTCCAAACTTGGCTTCTAGAATAGTATAACGTCTTTGAGCACTTGTCTAAGTAAAGGGGGTTTTATGCACATGTTTAATAACTTGATGATTAGATGTGATTGGCATTTCTATGATCCCTGTGACTTATGAGCCCATGGAGGGCATATCTGTTGATGTGCAGGACCATATCCGATGGACAGGTACCCTTATGGACGGGTACACATGGGGAGATGATTAGTTCGGACCTCCATGGGGCTAAAAGCCCACTAGATGGACGCTGAGACCCCAGTAGGGGATAGAGACAGATCATTGGATTGCACCAAAGAAAGAGGAGGACGTTCCACTAGAGGCAGCTTGGCAGACCCGTACCCAGGGGGGTTGTGCCCTTTCCACTAGGATGTAGGCCTTGGAAAGCCCATGACGTCACCCAGGACACCCATGATGTCATCCAATGATTTTGGAGGTTTTGGGAGGCAGTTGTGTGCCAAGTGGCACGTGTAGCAGGTTCCTAAGGCCCAAGAAGGCCTAACTTTTTGCCCCAGGAGGCCAACGTTGCCTTAAAAGGGCCTAATGCCACCCTAAAAGGGCATGACATCATCATTTATGCTTGATTTATGGTTTTAATTGCTACATTTAATGTAAAACAGTATTTTTGATGTAAACTGGCCATGTCGGCCTTTTTTGACCTAAAGTGAAATTAAAGGTCAGTGGTATTGTATAAGTATCGAGCCAAAACTCTCATTTTATCATCATCTTTGACTCACACTTGTGTGAGGTCTGAAATTTGTGGCCCTCATTAGGGTTTTGGATTGAAATTCTAGTGTGCACTTGTTGAAGGAGGGCTACTTTTGGTGAATTTGGCATTTTTCTTGGTGGAAAGTCTACAACTAGGGTTTTGCTTGATAATTCTTGGTGAATGTGAGTAAAATTCTGCAATTCTTCAATTACTTGAATGGTTATGGTGTTTTACTTTACATTTTGTTATTATTTATGAAATTGCTAGCCTAAACCCTAGGGATCAAGCACATGTTATTGTCCTTGTTCTAATTGCTATCTACCTACTAGATTGTGCCAAGGAGCCATTTTATTGAAGCCATTGCTAGGGCCTTTCCATTGCAACACCCTAGCATTTGTTCTTCATCCTAGCCGATTTTTACTTTATCTTTGAGTTAAAGAAGGAGGAAAACCTACTAAGGCCTAGGTTTACCTACACCTTAGTAGTTGTTTTCCCTTAGGGTTTGGTGGTTGAAGCCTTGTCTTACCAACACTTCATCCATCAAATTCCTCTCGTCTTTGGCTTTATTATTATCATCTTTCTCCTTCAATTTTTGCAACCACTTGTTGACTCCATTTTCCCTATGAGAATGTTGCTTTCAAGAAAGACAGTTGCAGATTTGGGGCGTAACCTACAAATGGACCTAAATTACACTACCATCCCCACTCCAAATGGAACTACTTTTAAGATAAATAGAGAATTGGAGAGAAGGTATCATATAGAAGACCCAAGAAATCCTAAGAATGAGTTAAAATATAAAGAGGATGATCTTGGAAATTATGTTATATTTTCTAACTCTTTAGGACCTAGAGAAGAAGATGTTAATGAGGAAAGAGTTAACGAGATTTGGTACATGCATTTTGATAGTGCTTTTTCTAAAGCTAGAAAAGGTGCTGGAATAGTCATTGAATCTCCATCTGGTCAGGAATTTATGTTTCTTATAGATTGGAGTTTAAGTCAACCAAGACAAACACATTGGATAACAGCAAAGCATGTGTTGAGATATTTACGAGGCACAGTTGGTTATGGACTGAGATATGCCTTTGGTGTAGACATGAGATTGCAGGGATATGCCAATGCAGATTGGGCAAGGAGCACGATGGACCAGAAGGGGGCATCCAGTTGTTGTTTTACTTTGGGATCTTCCATGGTTTCCTGGTGCTGCAGGAAACAGACTTTTGTGGCTTTGAGTACCACAGAAGCAGAGTACATTACATTATGTGTGGCAGTCCACGAAGCAGTGTGACTTCAGAAGCTCCTTGCAGACTTATTTGGACATGAGATGGATTCCATTGCTATCCATTGAGATAACCAAAGTTGTGTGAAGCTCTCTGAGAATCCTATGTTTCACGATAAATCGAAACACATTGAGACCAAGTACCATTCAATCAGAGAGATATGGTGTAGAGGAAAGCAGTACACGTGCAATACCTTTCTACACACGAGCAAGTTGCAGATTCCTTCAACAAACTGCTTGCCAGGACGAAGTTCGAGTACTTTCGTGAGAGACTTGGTCTAGTGGAGAATGCCTCCCTAGCTGAGAGGGAGTGTTGTTGATTGCAGCGTCATGAGACATTCTCCAGGTCGTTCTCCTCTGGACTGAGTTGAGACGATCTGTGAGAAAGCCTATGTGATGGGTGTGTCATACTCCTCTAGACTGAGTTGAGATGATGTGTGTGGTCTCTTGTCGTGCTCCTCTGGAATGAGTTGAGATGACTTGAGATGGTCTCCTGTCGGACTCCTATGGACTTAGTTGAGTCGACTTGAGATGGCTCTCCAGATGGTACTCCTATGGACTTAATTGAGTTGATCTGTTGAGAGTGACATCCCTGTGGCTGAGCATAGGTGGACATGTCCCTAGTGGAAGAGCACTAGAGGATATGTAAAATCCCTTGCTATATTGTCAAAGAGTAAGACTTTGGTAAAACCCTAATTTGTGTTGTAAAGGGTACAAGTCGGCCCCACCAAGTAAAGATAATTAATCTTGTGTAAAGATTAATTATATTATTGAGTTATAGAAGTCGGCCCTATTGCGCCAATAGACACATCCATTTGATGTGCTAGGTGATGTATAAATAAGAGTTAGATCCCCATAGTGGATCACTCACTCACACACTCAACGCATGGTCTGAAATTAAAGAGCTGTAATTTAGGGCACACTTTTCTAGGTACCATCTTTCTCAGTCATAAAAGCACCCTCTTGTGTGCTAGGATTTGGTGGTGGATGGTGGATCTTCTCTTGGAAGTATAGCAAAGGATTGTTGGGTTTTTTCCTTGATTGAGAAGGGTTTTCCCAGAATATTTTCTGGTGTCTTTTGTGCATGGTTATTCTTCTTGTGATCTTGGTTTACTGTAGCTAGTGTTCTTGTAGCTGCATTATTTATGGTTGTAACTTATGCTAAATGAAATAAACCACATGTGCGTGAGCTAAGCATAAAAACTCAACAATATTGCTGCAATCTATTTCTTTTGCATTTCTTTTCTTGCATTTTACTTGAAGACCCCAACAAAGTATTTTACTTGGGATAGATTAGTAGTAGTCTTACTATTTGTCTTTGTGAGTTGTTTCTAATTAATTTGGAAAGTATTTTGCAAGTTGTTAGATCACTCTCACCTTCTTTTGTATTTTGTAGTTTACAAAAATATGCAGGTTACCAAAGGCTTGGAGGAGTGAATTTTAGATCTGGAAATCCATCTTTTTCGGCCATCCAAAGCTTTTCTATTTTCTGTTTTTATTTTCAGCCACTTATCTATCAGTTTTAGCTTTATTTCCATAAAAAATTGCAATCTACTCTTTCATTTTTATGTTCATAAATTTTTGTTTAATTATTTTTGTTCATTGTGATAATTTGAAATAATTTTTTCCAAATCATTTTAGCAATTTCCAACAAGAATATTTTGTTGTTTTTTGCAGGTTTTTGCAGGTTAGAAGAGGATTTATGCATCTTTTTGGCCCCAAGACACTCAAGGAGACATCCAAGGGTCTTGGTGCCAAATCCTCTTATCCACTTCACTTTCTAAACATTGTAAGCAGCCAAAAGAGTCTTTTGGGCTTGCATTTCTCTCCACTTAAAATTTTTCTCTAAAGTGTAAATAATTTTTGTATTTTGCCCACACCTTGCAAAGAGATTGGCTATGCCATCCATGCAGTATTGTGAAGGCTAGGTTTAGATTTAATTTTCTGCATTTCTTTTATTTACCCACCTTGGCCAAAACCGGTAGGCTTGTCCTCCATCTTGTGTCATTGTTGTGAGGTTGTACTTTAATTTTTCAAGTCATTTAAATTATTTATTTTGCCCACACCTTGCAAAGAGATTAGCCTATCCATCCATGCAATATCGTGAAGGCTAGTCTAAATTTTAACTTGTTGCAAAGTAGTCAAACTTGTGCCCCGCCTTTGCCTCGTATTCCCTCCCCTTGCCACTTTGTGGATCTTGGGTAACTAAGAAAGGACAAATGATTGAGTGGCTAGATTAATTAAGCACCCAAATTAGTATTGTTTCTACCACCAAAAATGGTGACTTGGGAGGCTACAAGGGGTTGAAGTCAGGGACAGCTTCACGACACTACGTGTCCTCCTTGCTTGAGCGCCCAAGCATTATGGATTTGACCTATGGAGCTAGGGAAGAACCTTGTTTGTTCTTCTTCTTGAGCACCCAACACTTCCTTTTAGTTGAAGGAATAAGAATTAGGGGTAGTCACATAGTCTAGGCTTGCATCTATCACACTAATTTTCCCCCTAATTCAGGAGACTTAAAATTTGCTAAAATCAACCTACACATTCTCCTACAACATTTAATTTTCAAGCAAGTTATTTTTTCAAGAAAGTTATTTTTAATCAATTTTCTTTCACGTGAATACTTGTTTCAAAGCTTTCTTATTTCTAGCATTCTTTATTTATTTGGATATAATTGGTTTAAGTGTAAATTAATTCTTCATATTGTGGATATATCATAACATTGTTCATTCTTATATAATTGTACTTTTGTTGTATATCTCATTGACTCCATTTTGCTAATCTTTAGGCACTGGTCTAATTGTTGTTTCCAAATGAAGGGTTTTGCTTGTTGTTAAAGGAATTGCACATTCTCTTTTGCTACCTTTCATTGGGTTGGGTTTCTTAACAATTAACTCATTTAACTCCTAGATCATTAATCAAACTTCACATAGTTTAATAGGGTCTACCCCCCTTGGCTTCCCTAAGAGTGAGCCTAGACAAAAGTGGGTACTTAAGTAAAGTGGGTGCTCTAGGTCCAAAAATGAGCACCCCCAAGGCATATAATGCCTTCTAGTACCACTTTTTTAATACATACTCAAATTACAATTAAAATATCATGTTTTACGGGAAATTTTTTATTAACTGAAAAAATTAAAAAATCCTAAGGGGAACTTGGCACATTTCCATGCAACTCTAGGATAATGCTTAGAATGGTTATATACATAGGAATCTAGACTTAAAACACTCCCCAAGTCATATCTGTTAGTACAATAACTCCAACTTTGGAGGTTATTGAGTGAAAAAACTCGAAAATTATAGATCGCTTAAAGAGAAAAATATAATTAGCAAGTAAAAAAAACACTATAGAGTAAAGTACTAGTGTCTAATCCTTGGGCGGCTAAGCTTTTTACAAAAAATCACATGCTTAAGTCATTTTATTACAATTCCATGTAGGCTATGGAAATGTGGTAAAAGTTGAAAAAAGGGCCATAATGGCCAGCTGGACTTCTGAACTCTGAATTTTGAACAAGTAGTTGTTCAATCTTTGGCGGCTCATCTGCATGTCCATTCTAGTGCAACTTGGTGGATAACAACGCTCATATGCATTATTTTACAAGAGGTGCTCTTTCATGAAATACATTATCAAAAAGACTACATGGTTTAATGTGAGGCCCATTCACTCTGTGATTAGCATCAGTGCAAGCAAACTACAGATTTTGCACACCGTCTGAATGCATGCGGAATCCATGGGTCAATATTTTCATAGTGCCTTCTCATACATTAAAAACTAGGTTTAGAAAAGAACAAAACATAATTAATGATGGAAAATAGAGAAATCATAGAGCAAAAGCAAATCCATGGAAATCTATACAGCGATGGGATATTACTAGCAATGCCTCTAAAGTCAATCATCCATGTTCACTTTAGGAAGGCTGCTAAAAATTTATTAGCGGTCCTACCAAGACAAGAGATGAAAAGTGCTTAGCATTTGCTATGAATTGGAAAATGTGTAAGAACTATAAAGGCCAGAAGGTGAGCATAAATTGTGTTTGCAAAAGCATGAAACAATGCAACTTCATAGTGATTGACATATCAATTCTAGGATGGCATTCAACATGCTTTAACCACCTAAAATGTGAATTTATCTTGTTCAACAACTATGGCCCTTCATCAATTTCTTAAAATATTCAAGCGTTATTTCCCTACATAACGCAGTCAAAGCACAATCTAAAGTGCTTGTGTAAGATTAACAACTAGTCCATAAATTTATATTGCCTTCTTAAACAATAATGCGAAAAAAGTTAGGATATAAACAAATATAGTTGTCAGTGACGACAAAACATAAATAATCTTGTAAATCTTATTCAAGAAAGAGTGCACAATACATCACCTTGTTGACCGCCTCTCCAACTAGGGGGTCAACTCCATGTGCCATGAAGAGATGCATCATCAGATGCTCATTTGTCGAAGACTATTTGGTTCTACAGGGCATTTTTGGCCCCAACACTTCCTTTTGTAAACGGAATTTCCGCACCCATGCACGGGTCAATAATGTAATAGGTTTGCATGGCTCATAGTTAGGTCAGTTACCTTGGGATCGGTTCATTGGGAGAGTTCCTTTCATCGAGAGTATTTTATCCTCAGGTTATCAATTGGGATTTTCAAGACATCTTAGAAAGTTTCGCGGAATTTTGACGAGTCTAGATTAGTTTTTTTTAATTAATTAATTTTTAATTAAATTTCCCTAAGTTTGGAGGCTTAATTAATTAATTAATTAATTATTTTTGAGCAAAAATTGTAAAAACTAGGTCCTTGGACTTTTGATAGGGGTATTTATGCTCAAAAGAAATGGAATGAGACCTCCTACGCCCTTGGACCAAGTTTCAGCCCAGTCGGACAATTTTTGCTATGGGTTTGTCCACTAGGAGTGTCAGTCAGTCAAAAACAACAATTTTAATTGCTAGTCTTGATAAAGTCAAAAAATGTAATTTTTGTATTTTTGAGCTAGCGTTTGGATGTAAAGATGGAAAAAGGGGAGAAAGATGTTCCTAACCTAAACCTACCCAACCCAACTTGATTTAACCTCTTTACACCCCTCACCCACTCACTCTACCTCAACCCTCACGCCCCCCTAGGGAAAGTTATGCCCCCCCTCTTGAGAAGACTCTAGAAAAACGTTTTTAATGAGTGGGGGGGGCCTCCACTTGATGGTACGCCTTCCCTAGTCCCCCACGTCTCACTTTCCATGATCCCAACACCATACCACTCATCCACATCACCAATCCATGACTCAAACCCTAGATGGTGCGCCCCCCTCCTAGGGATTCTAGCTTGTGCTTGGTGGTAGGCACTTGGCATTAATCCAAGAGGGGTGAGTTTGCCTCTCCAAGTATAAATAGATCCCTCTCTTCACTTCTTCCTTACCATATCTTGAGCTATTGTTATGCTACTTGATTTTCACCACTCTCTCTCTCTTTCTTGTCCATCTTTCATCCATTCTTTGGCTCTTAGGGTTTTGGAGCAAGTATTTCTCCAAGATCCATTTTGAGTAATAAAAGAGAAACTTTGGAGGATTATTGGAAGAGCAACAAGTATTCTTGTTCTTTCTACATATGAGGTAATATTGTGAATTTGGTATGATGAATGCATAGAGTAGATTCTTGGGTAAAGTGTTTTACTTGGGTAGATCTAGCAACGAGTATTCTTGTTGATCTATATATGTGGGTTTGCTAACAAGGTGCAAGTATTTCATTTTGATAGCATATTCAGCCATATTATCTTCTTGTATGCATATCATTTTATCAAGTTTTGCAGGTTTGGCTTCAAGGGTTTTATTGGGATTGCTTCAAGGAAGAGTCCTCCCTTAGAGCACATACACACTCCTTCTTTCTCATTATTTACTCATTATTTCATTGCTGTTCATTCCATGTTATATTTCAGCTAGCCTAACATAGTAGATTGGTCACTTAAATCATCTTTTATCACAAGTTTTTAAGGAGAAAAATTTCTGCCCTAAAAATAGAAATTTTTCTTCATATTGTTGGTTGTGTGTAGTTTTTTCAGCAAGCATGGCTTGCTGGTTTTTGTAGTTTTTCAACAAGTTGAGGGGGTTAAGTTGCCCTAAAATAGCCACACAACACTCCAAGACCCTTCTCTTCAAGTGGGTAACAAATCTCAACCTCTCTTTTCCATTTTCTAACTCATTTTTCATTATTTCTTCACTTTTTAGTAGGTTTTTGCTTGCTCATAGCTTGGGAGGAGAATTGGTATGGCCTACCTCCCATGTGTGAGCTTAGGGTAGCTTAGGGTTAGTGCAAATTTCAAGTTTTTCATTTCTAAAGCATCTCCTTAAGCTAGGACATGGGGTTAGTGAGCCTTTTCCCAATAGTTTGTTTGGCTTGCTTACTTTCCTCACAACTCATTGGCACAATAAAGGTAGGCTTGCCTCCACCTTGTGCCATTGAGTTGCTTGGCTTGCTTTTCATCTCTCTTTCAAGCTTATCTAATCTTAATAATTGTCTACACCTTGGGAGAGAAATCCCCAAAATCGTAAGGCTAGGACAAGTAATGTGTTATTGATCTTTCTTAATACTTTAATGGTTAAGTAAGTGGTTTTCCTTTCATGCTATCACATCTTTAAGGCCATTTGCCATCACACTTAAGTTAATCTGTTGTTGGATAAGTTGATAGTGTAGACATACATCTAATTTTCAAGCTTTACACTTAATGCTTTCTCTCTTAATGCTTTAATCATAAGATAAGTGGTAATAAGCTTGAGCTTTTTCTCTTCTCATTTGGCAAGTTGTTCTTGCCCTTGTTTCATTAGTATTCTTTCATAACAAACTTTCATGTTAATGTTTAATCAATGGTGACAAACTAAATCGTTATTCAACTTACTCTCTCTTGCTATACATGTGTTAAAGTGCTTCATTTACATGCTTTTGATAACACACTTTATAAGCTGCAATAAGTTTCGGTTTTGGCATTAAATCACCAATTTAGGGCACCTAAAAGTCACCAAAACACTCTTTAATACACCTAAAAGTTTAACCAATTGATATATCTAATTAATAGACTTAATAGGGTACCTTGAACCACCATCTTCACCATCTAAAATGGGGATTGAGGAGGGCAACGGAAGGTGCTAGACCGGGGATGGTCTCACGGCACACGACGTCCTTTTCGTAAAAACTCAATTCTTAGGACTGACCTGTGAAGCTAGGGTAGGCCTCATTGCCTCACTTCTTGAGCATCCAGTAGCCATTTGGCAATCGGGGGAGGAGGTTTTTGGTGAAACATCTGATAAGGGTAATTAAAATCATTTCAGATCTTAAAAACCTTTAACTCACTGTTATCGCGCAGTTTGTAGTTAGGATAAAAGGCTCGAGTCTTGTGGGTCAAACTGGCGTAACAGGAACCTATCCCACCCAATGTCACCACAATGGGAAGGTTCTTTCTATTTAGGGAGGTGAGGCCCAGGGGAGACGTCCCCGGTGACCTGGGGTTTTGAGGAGGCAAGAGGATAAAAGACACAAATAGATTCCCCCTCACAAGCCACCACCAAACAGATAGTCCGGCCAAAGGCCAATTTAAAGTAAACCCCCAAAGATATACCTACCTAGAACAATGAAACAACAAACTGATATATGCAAGTTATATTTCAATGGGGTTAGTACTTCATATAATAGACGACTATCTGAATAACATATAAGCAATTGGCAATAAATGTTGACGAAGTCAATTATCAATAGCAATGAAAGTTATAACACTTCACTAATAAACATTGGAACAATATGGCATTCAATGTAACCAATCAATACTTCATTCGATAAATGCTTTAACCATTATTCAATTGCTCATAAAGAAAACATCTAGCTACACTAATGATATAATAGAAAAGGATGACGACAACACTTAGGGTTAATAGGGTTAGCTCTTAGACTAGAGTTAGTAGTTAGGGTTTTAGTTCAAAGGTTTTGAAAGTGTTGTAATTAGGTTTCACTTCAATGTTGGAGGACTCTAGATCAGTGCCTTAGGGTAAAATGGAGTCAAAAAGATAAAGGACACAAGAGTTGAAGGAGACAAAGGTCAAACGGCTAAGGACTAGAGGGAGAAGTTTTGAGGTGTTGCTAAGGCAAGGCCTCAAAATCAAAACCCTAGGGGAGAGAGGCTCACTCTAGTGTTCCTATGGCAAGGCCTCGTGCTCTCTCCTCCTTCCTTAGGTCAACTGGCAAACGGCTAGCTAAGAAAATAAGCATAAAACCAAGAAAGAGAATCTAATGAGGGAGAGTGTTGCGACAACAAGGCTCTTTCATTAAACCCTAGAAGAAAACGACCCTAAGTGTAGATAACCTATGCCTAGGACGTCTCCTTCTTCTTGATTTCTAGATAGTACGGCTAACACTAAATGAAGAGATAAAGAGGCTGTAGCTATGGCTAGGCTCTCTCTTCTCTATCAATGGCTAAAATATTCTCTATCAGGGGACATGAGACAAGGACCTACTTGTGTGCTTGTCACCTAGGGTTTTTTCCAGCAAAATCATAAACATATGCAAGAAATTAAACTACAACCATTCATTCAAGAAGTTTTGCAGAAAAATACTTACAATTCACTAAGAAATAACCATGCAAACACTAGTTGTAACACCTTCCTTCAAGAGAAATGCCAAAATATGCCAAAAATGTCTTCCTTCAACAAGTGCGCCTCACTAAATCAGCCAAATACCCAAGAGAGGGCACAAATTTCAGACCTCCTTATGAAGTGAAAGAGTTGTGATGAAAAAATGAAGGAGAAAATCCTCCATTTATACAATATCATGACCTAATTTTACCTTTTAGGTCATGTAAAAGGCTGACAAGGCCAAAATACCAAAATCATACTGTTTTACATTAAATTGTCAAAGTAAATCCTAAATCAAGCTAAAAAGGGAGTAAAAGCCCCTCCAAGGGAGACGTTAGCCCCTTTTTGGGTAGATGGGGCGTCCTGGAGCAAAACGTTAGCCCTCCTTGGGCTTCTCCAACCTGCCACACGTGCCACTGCTGCCTAGTTTGCCCCCCAAAACGTCCATGATGTTGGGTGACGTCATGGTTGTTGAAATAAAGTAACTGCAAAGAGTATTCTTATTATTAGTGTTATATTATTCATAGGATCAATCCCCATTGTGGATTGATCATGTCAGCTATTGTATTAGGACCAAATCCCCTTTTGCGGATTGGTCAACAGACAATTGTAATAGGCAGAATAAGAAGTCGGCCGCAGCAGTTATTATTGAGACCCAGAAATATAATAAAGGTGGGTTTACCCACCCAGAGTGAGAAGTCGACCCTGCCAGTGAAGACACTTCACACGTGCTAGACTTGTATATATAGAGAGGCTAGCACCTCACTTTGACACACAACTCACTTGCTCATTTCTAAGAGGCAAGTTGTGACTTACCAGCTAGAGAGAGGGAGAAGAGTGGCGCATCTTTTGGAGAGGACTTTCTATATTGGTTTGAGTTATCTCTTGACGTTGTATTGGCAATTTATGATAAATAAGTTTTTGCTGGGTTTTCTTCCCCTAGAGGGTTTCCCAGGATAAATGTTGTGTCTCTTGTGAATGTGTATTTCTCAGTGATCTTGTTCTTATGTTGCTCTTATCTATTGAAATGAAAAGAACTATAATAATGGCATCAAATATTAACATGGAATTAGAGCCAACCTGAAGGAAGCATATTTCGCAAGAGAAAAACATCACTGTTGCAGTACCTGCAAATTAGGGTTTTCAAAAGTGAAGCTTTTCAGCTCCAAAACCACCTACAAAGTTGCGCCCTCCCCCAAGGATCATTTTGGCACCTTGAGCGCACCTTTTCAGTGGTTGGATCTCCCGGAAAGTGAAACCCTACTTTCACAAAAGTACCAGAAGTACCAGAAAACCAGTACCAGAAGTACCAGTCTAGAAATCCGCAGATCAGATTTGAAGGGGCAAAAATTGGATTTTCTCAGATCCAAGTACACCAGGCTACTCGTCTCAGCCAAGCACACCTCCTGGTAAGGTCTGTTATCCATCAAAGTTGCACTGAGATGGACTTCGAGCGAGCCGCCAAAGTTTGAACATCATTTGTTCAAAATTCAGAGTTCAGAAGTTCAGCCGGTCAAAAGGACCACCCTATTACTCTACATTTTCCATAAAAAAATTGTAATAAGAGGTGTTTGCATGATGAA
>ML814799.1:119501-131297 GCA_009831015.1 Picea engelmannii | reverse complement strand
GATTTTTAAGGAAAGAGGGAGGAGCATGAGGCCTTGCTTAAGCAACACCGGAATGAGACTCCTCCCCTTAGGGTTTTGACTTCATGGCCCTGCCATTGCAGCACCATCAAGCCTAACTCTCTTGTCCTTGAATTTAGATTCTCTCGAGACTTTGCCCTTGTTTCTGACTCCATAATACCCTAAGGCACTGATCTAAATCTCCAACGTTGAGTTTATTGTGCCAAAACAACCTTTTCAAAACTCTTAAATTTGAAACCCTAACTAACCCTAACGTCTCACTAACCCTAGATCAATGATGACGTCATAGGAAAGCGTTGTGGCTTGGTCATCCAGCAATAGACATTGATGTGTTGATAATTTTCATTGGCCTATTTGCAAAACGTTGAGCTCTTTGTCTATAAAACTAACCCTAAAGAAGGCTGACGTCACCTCTAGTAAGCTTGACGCAACACTCTTGTCATATATGAGCGTTTGATGATATTTTATGCTAATTCAAAGATTGATTATATACATTGAATAATATATCATTTCCAGTGTTTATTGAGAAGTAATAAGCCATAGTCATTTTTGCAATCATTGACTTCGACAATAATTACTGCTATTTATGCTCATGTATATTTAATGTTGATAGTCATTAATCTATGAAGTGCTAACCACTCTTTGTATGCATTAGTTTTATTATTGCCTTGTCTCGCAAACAGGTGCCTTTGTTGTGGTTCATCTTCTTTTGACTATCTTCTTGGCGGTAATCTGTGAAAGGGAAAACCTACCTTGATCCTTTAAACCCTTTGCCTTTCAAAACCCCAGATTACCAGGGACGTCTCCCTTGGGTTTAGCCACCCTGAATAGAAAGAGCTCCCCATCGAGGTGACAGTGGGTGGGGAAGCTCCTATTATGCCAGTTTGACTCTTACCTTTAAGCTACTTGACCTAAACTACAAACTGAGCGATAACAGAGGTGACACATTTGAGCTTGGATTGAACCACTATGATGGAGCGCTCACCTACTTGGCCCGTAGGTTGAGGCACTCACACATATATTATTATTCTATGCTAGAGATGAGGGCATCCCCTTCTTCTTTGGAGGTGGTTGAGGTTTTGTTGACTTGGTACATGGGTCATGGCACTATTATACTGATATATGACTCCTTCCTTGGATTCATCCATTTGTACACATGTTGATGAGTTTGTTACACATGAGGAGAATGTGTCACCTTGGGATGCCACATGTGCCACTTGGGGAACCTTGTTTCACATGTATTATATCATTTGATTAATGTATTTCTCTTTAGAGGCTACACGTATTACCTTACCACATCCTTGGCACCATTTTGGAGGCTTATTCTAGTGATGCAACTTGGTCTTGGACGAGATTGAAGGGGTGGCCCTTGTATTTTATTATTCCCCTCCCACATGTGGAGGCTAGGAGGCTCAAACCTTAGTCGTTGCACCTATTTTTGGCATGCTTATCCCCTCATCTTGTGGAGCACTCCTCTCTTGGAGTATTTCATTCATTTGTTAGAGTGTGTTGACTTGTCAAACACTCATTTAGGGGAGGCGTCCCCACTACTTACGCTCTCTCATGGTTTGGAGGTTGTACATGTGGCATTAATCCACCATAATTTATTTGTTGTTTGACTTGTCCTCTCTAGCTAGTTGGAGGATAATCCTAGTTTATCTTTTCCTCAAATAGATATAAGGTCAAAGAAAGATATTATTATTTTATTGTGGAGGTTGTTGAGCGTAAACTCTATATATTGTAGGCTCCTTCACTTGTAATAGTTGTTGACAATGCTAGTAATTTTGAAGACCATTTTGCTCTTTATTCTTATTAAAGCTTTGTGGAATGAATGGTGCTACCTTGCTAATGTGAGGCTTGTTCATGAAGCTATATTGTTGAAGATTGATGTGGATGTTTGCTTGATGAAATTTATCTTTGAGGCATGTTACCCCCTCAGACTAGGGGTAACTAAGCAAATAATGTCTCGAGGCCCACATGTAGCAGACATAGAGTACCGAGAGAGAGATTGACTAGCATAGCCCTGCAGGGCCCCTTCCTATTCATTGATGCATCAACATACATCACCGACAGCAAAGCAGCATCCATCACACCGGCCTGGCCCCAAAGGACAGTAGGTCTTTCTTCATGAGGTAATAAGTTCGGTATCGTGGTAAGTGTCACTTTAATAATTGAAGCATTTGAATATTTCGCAAAGAATTCTTTCTTGATTACAGAACGTTTTCTTGGAAATTATACCTTTTTCCTTATTTAAGCTTGGTGGGTGTCATTACGTCCTAGTAAATTAGTCACCCTCGAGAATGGAGTACTATTGGGGGGTTCCTTTAAGAGTCATCGTGCCATTCCCGATCATACTTATTACTTTCCATACTTCTTCCATTTCGTCTCCTCATCTTTTGGGTTTTCGGGTGCACTGACCCAAGAAGGGATTATACCTCATTTCATGGGAAGAAGGGACTGAAAGCCCAGAGGGAAATGTAGTTGACAAAAGATAAAAGCCAATAATAAACCTTCCAGATGCTCACCCACGGATCCCGAGAACAATGAAATGCTTCTCGAAAAAATGAGGGACCCGTAAAATAAATAATTAATTAATCAATCATGCCAACCAAGGTAGAGCGTATGCGGGCTATGCATTTCCTTTTTAATGCCCCTTATTGTCTTCAACTTGGGGAAACATGATGGCCAAGGTAGAGCGTATGTGGGCTATGCATTTCCTTTTTAGTGCCCCTTATTATCTTCAACTTGGCCACACTCTAATAAATTAATGGCAAATGGGCTTGGAAAAATGTTGCATCGCGGATGAAGGGAAGCACACCCTCTACAAAGGCACCCATAAATGAGACAACACAAACCCTTGTATGTCATGAACCCCATGCCCAGAAGTCTTACCCCACTCCACCTCACACTCACACATGGCTTAGATAGGTTTCCCTTGGGAAATACCCTTGACTTGGGGATTGACTAACCCAATAGGATTTGACAAATTGTATAAGGTCTTTGAGCATTTGTTTAGTTTGAAAAGGGGGGTGTTGTCGTCCTTATACACACCTACAAACGTGTAAAAGTCTCAATCCACTTGGTGTGTCCTTGGAGGCACGATGCCTAAGTCCAAACCCATTTGTCACCTCAATTTGGACTTCTTTCGTCTAGGCTTACTCCTAGGGAAGCCAAGGGGGGTAGACCCTATTTACTATGTCAATTATTAAGTGAAGTCTTGGAGTTAATTTTAGTTTTGTTAAGTTAGGGGGAAATCTAACCTATGTGGAAAGAAACAATGCAATGCACAATTTCAATGACAGTCAAACCTTTCCCTAAGGTCAACTAAGACTAGTGCCTAAAGTTGGGCAAGACGTCAACTAAGTCTATACAAAAGATTACAAGAATTAAATGATCTACTTACAAAAGAATAGCTTTACACCAAGTTACAAGATGAATTAAAACAATGAGCAATATACAAATTTTATAGAAATTTTAGGAAATAAAAACAGCATATAATGTGATGTCCCGTTCCCAAGAGTAGGTCAGTAGGGAGTGACTTAGTAGTCTATGTGTTCCCGTAGACTATAGTCAGGCACAAACAGGGAACAAGATGGGGAAATAAGGAGGAATTGATGGCTAAACGATGAATTAAGCCAAAATACTTAAGAAAAGTCACTTAAGCCTAAGTCAACAAAGAATTAGAATGAAAAGGTGCTAAAGGAGGACTTAATTAATTAATTATTCACCTTAGGAGGAAACGTGCCTAGCTTAAGTGAGGTCAATGGTGAATTAGATTGGGAAAGGTATAAATGGAGGAATTTGACCTAATTCCTCATTATGCATTGTTATGATTTGATGTTGAGAGTTCCCAGACGAGGAAGAGAGTCGACCTTACTGTTTTGTGGATTTCTGGAGGAAACCACCACCATTGATTGGTTTTGGTGTTGAGAGACACACCCTAGCCCATCGGAGATACCATCCAGGTATTTCACCGTACTTTTCAGGAGTATCCATTGCAGAGTGCACAGCTCAGCCAGTGAGGGCGCAAGTCAGTTTGAGGGTTTGGAGCGTTGCACGAAATCCGAGTCCAGATTGCAGTTTCCTTCCAACCCATTTGAGATCCAGCTAGGGTGCTTCTATTGAGCCATCTATCGTCAGATTCTGACGGTGGAATCTTGCATATCGCCTCATCCAGCCATTTAGGGTGAAACTCTTCCCAGCAGACATTTGGGGTTGCATGCAGTGTATTAGAGCAAATCCGAGCAATTCCTTCAGACCCAATTCCGCATTTGGAGAGACGATCGTTTTGAGCCATATATCATCAGATTCCGTTGGTGGAATCCTTTGGGGCGCATCCAGTGTCCCGGGAGGTGTGCAAACCCTTGAGGGGTCCAGATCCAGTGCCTTAGAGACCAGATCCGAGATCCGACACTCATCCATTTCAGTCTAGAGGCCAGGGCGCTTCTATTGGAGCAGTTTCCAGCGCATTCCGGCGGTCTATTCTTCCGGACGAGTTTTCCAACTGGTAGCGGTTACCGTACTTCTCCGGAATCGCACATTTTTGTCAATCTATCCGTGCATGCATCAGATTTGCTATCATCTTCTGATCACGGGTATTTTTATGCTATTTGCTTGTATTCCAATGATGATCCATGATATCTAACTAACGTTTATATTCTATATTTCCAGTAGGCTATTGTATTTCCATGCTTGAACCGTATAAAACATGATATTGGGCAGTTGATGTTTTTTAGTTCTGCATGGGTCCTTTATATGTTGTTAAAACCATAAATATGCAACATGCACATGCAATAACCCACATGCACATGCAATAACCATCAAGATCTCAAACATACAACTGAAACGCATCCACAAACCCCCCAGTGTATCAGATCTGCAAGACAGAATAATAGATCAGTAGCAAATATCTTGATCAGCGGGATCAGGGATATTTCAGTGGTATCAGATCTTCAGTCCTACCAGCCTATGACTAAAGACAATGAATACAACAGAAGAACCAGATGGTCGTGAGCACGTAGGTGACGAATATGTCACTTACAATAGGCACAGGGAAAGAAGGGATAGGCCTAACTTTCCACCCTTCCCTCCTAGTTCAGAGGAAGAGGAAGAGGCACACAAAGAAGCAGAGAGAAGAGAAGAGCGCGAGGCCGAGCGCGAAGCAGAGAGGAGGCTAGGTGACAGATATGAGCGACCAGAGGGCAGTGGTAAGGCCCCCGTGGATCCAGATGTAGCCTTCATGCAGGGTATCAGTGATATGCTAGCTAGTCGGCGGACCATGTCTCAATGTTTGGCTCAGGTAGCGGATAGACTGGCTATGGTAGACATTCCAGGCACACAAGCCCCACATGTAGCACAGGGGAACTCAGGGGCAGGCAGTAGACCCCCGTCACCCACTCGCACATACACCTCTGCGAGTAGGATTCCACGTTCATTATTTCCCAGCTTCCAGAGGGCACCCCCGGTAGCAGCACAGATACCGCTAGCACAGAGACCGCCCACTCATGCAGAGGACATTGTAGAGTATCGGAGAGAGTATGCAGCATTGGGCCATGACTTCCATCAGGATATGACCTTAGTCGATTATTGTGGACTCAGACTCAGGAACAGCCCGAGAGAGCCACAGAGGGGAGGGCCACAGCAGCAACAGCAGCAGGGGCATAACATTGATTTCATTTGGAAAGTTGGTAAACTCACCATACCTTCTTTTGACAGATCGTCCAAATGCACCGCCAAAGCTTGGGTACAGAAACTAGACACCTACTACAATCTCAACCAGATGACCGAGTCAGAGGCCATTAGTTTCGCCACCCCACACTTAGAGGGTGAGGCACACGAGTGTTGGTATCACGGATTGGTGACATTGGGTCACAGTCGCATCACCTCCTACAGAGAATTCACAGAGAGACTCATGGATAGATTTGACAGGAGGGATCCAAAGATCCATTTCAGAGATCTAGCCCAGTTGAGACAAACTGGCACAGCAGAGGCATTCATCTCAGAGTTTCAGAGGGTAGCAGTGGCAGTGACAAACATATCCGAGCCCCAATTGGTCATGCTATTCACAGAAGGGCTCACAGAACCCTTGAGAGGATGGGTGAAGGCATATCGGCCTCACACCTTGCAGGATGCTATCCGACACACCAGAGATTTGGCGGACTCTGTGCCAAAATCTAAACCATTTACCAAACCCTTTGTACCACTTAGAGACAAGGATCAAAAGAATCCTCAAAGGGAATGGAAGGGCAAGCCCAAGTTGGATGATGATACGAGACGGGAATTGATGAGGAAGAAGCTTTGCTTCTCTTGCAGAGATCCTTGGGTCCCCAAGCATAGATGCATGGGGAAGGGACAGATCCACTATATTGAAGTGGAATCAGGCAGTGAGGAGGAGGATGAGGATATTCAGGCACCGACAGACAGTGATTCAGAGACTGAGACCACTCATGAGCCATAGCAGTAGCCGAAGAAACCTCAGATATCGGCAAGGGCACAACCCCAGGAGGAGGCAAAACCTCGTAGAGAGGTGAAAGGGGGAACCATAGCCACCCTTTCAGGAGTACCCAGGTACAACACTCTCGGGCTCAAGGGCCTTGTCCAGGGGCAACGCATGACAGCTTTAGTTGATGGTGGGGCCACCCACAACTTCATAGATGGGTCCTTAGTAACCAGGAGGGGGTTACGCACAGAGGAGTTTGAGTGATTCCATGTGGCAGTGGATGATGGATACACGATGACATGCTTGGACATGATCCCTAACCTAGAGGACAAACTAGGAAACTACACCCTGACTGACACATTCTATGTAGTTGACCTATCAAATATTGATGTTGTGTTAGGGGTACAGTGGTTATATTCATTGGGGAAGATTGGGTTCAACTATCAGACGTTGACCATGAGCTTCAGAGACGCCAATGGATCGAGAGTTGTGCTGAGAGGCATGTCTACAGGGGCACCTCAAGCAATATCAGCAAAGAGGATGGAGCAGATCTTTCGTCACAGTGATGTGGCTTATGCAGCAAAGTGTTTGATCACCATGCGAAAGGACTCAGAGGGTAGGGAGCAGTACCATCCACAGATCAAAGAGCTTCTGGAACGTTATAAGCCAGTATTTGAGTCGATACCACCAGGGAGACCGCCAAACAGGGGTTTTGAGCACATGATTGAGTTAGAGGCAGGGGCTACACCGATGATTACAACACCCTATAGGCACCCCAAGAAATTTAAGGATGAAATTGAGAAAGCAATCAAGGAATTGCTCGCTATGGGGCACATCAGGCCCAGCATGAGTCCTTTTGCATCTTCAGTCGTTCTGGTACTGAAGAAGGATGGCACGTTACGGATGTGCATCGATTACAGAGCGCTCAACAAGAAAACGATCAAGAATCGTTACCCCATTCCACACATAGATGAGTTGATGGATGAGTTACATGGGGCAGTCTTCTTCACTAAGATTTATCTATGCTCAGGATACCATCACATCAGCATCAGGGAGCAGGACATTGAGAAGACAGCGTTTCGATGCCATTTCATACACTTTGAGTTCTTGGTCATGCCGTTTGGACTGACCAACGCACCAGCCACTTTCCAGTCTTGCACTAACCATATCTTTAGAGGACAGTTGAGGAAATACCTTCTGGTATTCTTCGATGATATATTGATCTACAACAAGACATGGGATGAGCATTTAGCACATTTGGGGAAGGTCTTGGATATTATGCAGGCACAGTCTTTATATGCCAAGGAATCCAAATGTGAATTTGACATGAGGGAACTCTTGTACTTGGGGCATATCATCAGTGGGCGGGTAGTACAAGTCCATCAGGAAAAGATCAGGGCCATCGTGGATTGGCCAATGCTCAAGAATCTCACGGAGCTAAGAGGATTCTTTGGGTTATGCAGTTACTACAGGCGGTTCGTCAAGGGTTTTTCACAGTTGGGAGCACCACTCATAGACTTGACCAAGAAGGGTGCTTTTCATTGGACAGAAGAGTCACAGCAGACATTCGACAAAATGAAGGAGGTTATGAGCACATGCCCTGTTCTAGCCCTTCCAGACTTTATACATCCGTTTGTCTTAGAGTGCGACGCATCAGGGGTGGGGATTGGAGCAGTCTTGATGTAGGGGGCCACCCCATCGTGTTTGAGAGCAGAAATCTCAAATGAGCAAGTGAGTTGTGTGTCTAAGTGAGGCGCTAGCCTCCTTATGTATATCAATGATCCCTCTCTAAGCCATGTGAAGTAGATGAAGTGGTTATGGATCAAGACTCATTGGGCATGGGGTTCATGACATACAAGGGGTTGTAGTGTCTCATTCATGGGTGCCTTTGTAGAGGGTGTGTGGCACCTTCGTTTGCAATGCACTTTTTCCAAGCCCATCCTCTTGCCATTCTTTGTTTCTTTCATGTTTTAAGGACGAGTTGAAGGCCACTATCCTAGCGTGGTGTCCAGATAATGACAATGTCCCTCACAAATACCTTGCGGAAATGAGAAGGTTAGCTCATGATGAGACCCTCTTTCTCTCAGTTGTGTAACTGAGAGTCACTACCTTGGCTTGGTGACCAGATGATGGTAATGTCATACCACTAGATACCCATGATCATGATAGGTCGACTCATGATGAGACCTCCTATCCTCTTTGTTAGAAATTGGGTAGTATTGCAGAACAAAAGTGTSTTTTTATTTTTCAGTTAGGATAACAACTAGATCTGATATTCAGAAAACAAGTCTACACTACTTAACATAGAAAACACACATGTGTGCTCAGATCTAAATATATTTATAAAGTAGATCTAATAGATCTGATCTACTATGCTGAAATAAATCTTAAACAGATCTATAGATCTAAGCTCAAAATGAAAACACAATCTGATCATGAGTAGTGAATCACAACTTCAGAAATAAAGAGTAAGAATACAGTCTAGTTCTGATAATATTCCCTGCTGATACATAAATCTAGATATCTCTAAACAAAACTCAAAATACAATCCAGATCTGAAAACTGAGTAAATAACTTACCTTGCCCTGAAGACTTACCTCTGAAGAGGTCACAGCCACACACAGGGATGCAAACCATTTGTAATTATGCTCAGTCAAAGTTCAACTCATAGATCCACCATATAGATTGGATCTGTGACCAAGAGACGAAAGAACTTTCTTTCCACCAAGGAGATAGAGCCACAGGGATACAAAACAAGGAATCAAACCCTCAACAGAAGTTTCAAACATCCAAACCCTCACACAGAAAAACTGTTGAAGAAAACCCTCACACAAATTTAGCTTAAGGGAGGCCATGGCTCAACACAAAATATAGGTCACAGTCTTAAACACAAACTGCAGTCACCCACAGCAGAAGAGAGGGTTGCAACTGCAGTCACAACACACCAGAGGAGACAATTTGATAATGTCAGTACCCCATAGAAGAGAGGGCGGCACTCATAGTCACACCACAGCAGCAATTAGAAGGGGCTGCTCCATAGTCACCCTACACCACAATAAAATAGGAGGGGCCGCACTACAGTCACCCCACACAGCAGCAACAAAGAGGGGCCGCACCACATTCAGCCCACCCAGCAGCAATATAAGAGAGGCTGCATCAATAGTCTGCTCACAGCAGCAATGGAGAAGGACCGAGCCACACACAGCAGATAGGAGGGCCGCATCAACCAGCCAGCTCACAACAGAAAAGGGAGTCGCACCACTATTACTTCACACAGCAACAATTAGGAGGGGGCCGCACCACAGCACCCTACAGCAGAATAAAGGGCCGCTATTCCAACAAAAAAGTGAGCCGCAGCAAAGAGAGGATCCGCTCACACTAAGAGCATAACAATGAAAAGTGTGTTTTAAAAGAGGAGGGTAGATCCCATTTTATACTTTAGGCTAGGGGTTAGAAACCTAGGAGTTAGGCTAGGGGTTGGGGTAAGGACAATAATTAAAAATGATAATTAGAAAAATTAACATATGCAATTAATATAAATATTAATTAAATATGTTGTAAATTAAATCATTTAATTAATAACCCCTAAAGCCAATAACCCCTAAAACAAAAATAAACAAAAACCCCAAACCAACACATGCAAGGGTAAGAGTGGGTTAAGGAGGGTTTCCAAGGTGGCAATACTAGTTTATTCATTTTCAAGGTGACCTTATTACTTTATCATCATTGCATATGGGATACATCCCTTATGTGGTCATGTCCTTCTTCAAGGAAGGTCATACACCAACAAAGTACTTGATCAGGGATCAAGTAGCCCCAGAACCTTTTCTGGGGTCTTATCCACCAAGGTCAAAGACCAAGGATCAACCCATGCCATAGGCATGGGTACCCTGGACATTTCCAGGGGCCCTAGGCTTATCTAGGGGCTTGAACTGCTTGGTCCTAGACCAAGAACCCCAGTCGTATACTGGGGGCCCACTCATGGGTCTTTACTGCTTGGTTCTAGACCAAGAACCCCAGTCGTATACCGGGGGCCCTAACAAGGGTCTTAACCACCAAGGTACAAGACCAAGGATCAACCCATGCCCTAGGCATGGGTACCCTGGACATTTCCAGGGGGCCCTAGACATATCTAGGGGCTTTAGCTGCTTGGTCCTAGACCAAGAACCCCAGTCATATACTAGGGCCCCTAAGAAGGGTCTTTTTCCATAGCACTGACTGTTTGGTCCCAGACCAAATACCCCAGGAGTGCACTGGGGGCCCTAGATCTCAGCTAGGGTCTTTGCCATCCTCTCGGAGAATGGCTCTTGCAGCTGCTATAAATTTAACACTCCCTCTCAGCAAGAGAGGCATTCTCAGCTACACGAAGCTTGTCACGAAAGTATACAAACTTTGTCAGGGACAGTGGCTTAGTGAAAAATATATGTTGTTTGTTCTACTGTTGAAACAAATTGAATGCTAAGAACGTTCTTTTGAACCATGTCCCGGACATAGTGATATCTCATCTCAATGTGTTTCGATCAGTCATGAAACACTGGGTTCTCAGTGAGCTTTATACTGCTCCGATTGTCACAGTGAATGACTGTGGGTTCAAGCTCTGAACTGAACAAGTCTGAGAGAAGCTTCCTGAGTCACATTGCTTCTCTGCCAGCAGCGCTAGCAGCAATGTATTCAGCTTCTACAATGCTTTGGGCTACGGAGCCCTGTTTCCTACTGGACCAGGAAGTCATTGTTGAACCCAAACTGAAGTAATAATCGGAAGTACTCTTCCAATCCACTATACTACCCATCCAATCTGAATCTGTGAAACCATGGCGCAATACACCTCCACTTGAGGTGTATCTGAGACCATAAGCTATAGTTGTTGAAATAATGTAACTGCGAAGAGCATTCTTATTATTTTGTTATTGGATTAAATCCCCATTGTGGATTAATCATGTCATTATTATTATTTTTATTATTAGATTAACCCCCATTGACGATTAATCAAGTCCGTAATTGTATAAGGACCAAATCCCCTTTTGCGGATTGGTCATCGGACAATTATAATGTGCAGAATAAGAAGTCGGCCCCAACAGTTATAATGAAAGGGCCAGATTTAATTAAAGGTGGATTTACCCACCCAGTGTGAGAGGTCGGCCCTGCCAGATGGTGACTCTTCACACGTGCCAGAGTGATATAAATAAGAGGCTAGCACCTCACTTCTATCACACACTTCACTTGCTCATGTTCTTATGAAGCAAGCTGCAATTACAAGTTGGTGAGAGAAGAAGAAGGGTGGCGCATCTCTTGAGGAGGACATTTTCTGTATTGGTTGAGTTATCTCTTGAACATTGTAT
>ML814799.1:75427-91199 GCA_009831015.1 Picea engelmannii | reverse complement strand
GACCTTATATTGATTGCTAAATCAACTCTTGGTTTGCAAGAGCACTTATGTTCCCTTGAGCATTTTTATAGAAGGGTGGGGATGCAAGTCAATATTAGCAAAACGAAAGTAGTGGTTTTCTCTAACAAAAGAAAGCATAACCAGCATAAGTTCTACTTTGAAGGCAACATTCTAGAAGAAGTTGCAGACTAGAAATACCTCGGAATTGACTTCAACAGAAATTTAAGTTGGGATGGTTGTAGAAAGAAAAGAACTCTAGGGGGTTGGAAAGCATTTTATTCTTTTCAAAACAGGTGTAGAGAGGCAGAGCTGTGGGACTGGAAAATCACTCTAACTCTTTTTGGGCTTCTAGTGATTTCGGTGATTCTCTACGGTTGTGAACTATGGGCTAGTAGCACAACCGAGATGCAGTGGAAATAAATTGAGAAAATTCAGAAGCGTTTGATTACAAACAAATTCAAAATTAAAAGTGCAGTTCCTTGTGCTATCATGTTAAGTGAAATAGGGGCTGCCCCTATTGAAGCAATTGCTATGGTGCAAGTCATAAGGTATTTGAAAAAAATTGAACAAATGGAAGAAGGTANATGGCCTAAGGTTGTGTTTAGTGATAGATTGTGCAAAAGAAAGAAGACTTGGATGCGGAAAAATAACAAATGGTTTAGTAAATGGGGCATTTGCTTGAGCATGTGTCCTACAAAGAGTAAAGAGATAAAAACTTTTGTTATGGATAAGTTCCACCAACGTACTTGGGAGAAAGAGCTAGGGAGAAAGAAGAAGTACTACATTGAAGAGTTTAACCCCACTCATAACCATCAGCAAAGTCATACATAGGGGCCAATATTTCTTGGAGATCTAAAATTCTTATTGCTCAATTAAGGACTAATTCTCATCAACTCCGTTGTGAAACAGGGCGCTGGAAAAGACCAAAAGAAAGGTGGGAAGAAAGAGTATGTATTTTGTGCTCGTCCGGAAAAGTGGAAACAGAAAAACATTTCATTTTAGAATGTGAGGCCCTCAAAGACAGCAGAAAAAATTATGCAGGTATTCTGGCAGCTAGTTCTTGGGATAATCTATTCAGCAAAGAGTTTGTTGAGAAGCTGGGAGCGATTATTGTAAAACTTCAGAGGAAAAGGGTCGAATACAAAAGCCAGATGGAAAAACAATCTGTCCCATAGGCTATTTCTAGCCTCGTGGACGTTAAAAATTCTTTCTTTCTTTCTTTCTTTTCGTTATCACCGGTCCTCAATATGAGGTGGGTATCCACTAATTTGGAGGACAGATAGGTATCCAAGCTTCACATTTTCTGGTCTTTTCAGCGTTCTTATAAGCTTGGGGTTTTTCTTGGTTAGTGATAAATTAGGGGATCCCATCCAAGGATGGATTGGCTAAGAGTGGGTTTTATGATAGCCTATGCACAATACGCGTTCAAAGACTGTGAAGCATACTTTCTAGTAGTGTCTACGTGCTAAATCTTGCTAGAGATATCTTAAGGATCAATGTTCAACCTTATTTCAGGGTAGGTTGCACTAGTGTTCTACATTCTTTGGGGATTGTTGTTTTCTTGTTGGGTTTGCTCTTTATGGGATATGGTAGTGCTTGTGGATTTCAACATTATTCATTCTTTCAAAGATCAGATGTAAGTATGTTTTTGAGAATGAAACTAGCACATTGTTTGCTTTATGTTCTTTGTGGCGGGATGAGGTACGCCAACAATGCCTAGCTAAGGGTGCTCTGTTGATCAAAAATAGCCAAGCTCTTGATCCCTTAGCATGTTCCAAATTTATCTCTATTTTCGCAGCTCTCTATAAGACGTTCTGATGTCCATTCTATATACCCTTGCACATTTTGCATCATTGTTTGTAAATATTATTATATAAATCTAATTTATATTTTTCAAACAAAAAAAAGTGTGGAAGTTTCCCTCCAAGCTTTGTTGAAGATCTTTGGGAGGAAGAAGTTAAGAGAAGTTCAATGTGAGGTTTTCCATCTCTCTTTTTCTTTTTCATGGATGACGAGGGATTTTGCAAGGATTGCCACTGTTTTTGCTGCTGAAATAATCTTTGAAGAAGGGCAGTCTTGCTCCAATAAAAAGACATTAGGGTTGAGGAAAAACCCTCCTTCACTCTTGACGTAACCTTGGATTATTGAAGGAGTTTGGCGCTGTAAATTTCTGGTTAATGTTGTTCACTCCATGTTTGAGGGTTATTTTAGCTAAGGAAGAAGATTAAGTGTGACACAATATGGTTCTCTTGATCTTCTAATGAAATCAGATTTGAAGAATGATGTAATGTTGGTTGTTTGTTCTATAAGAAGGTTGTCCTACTTTGTCTATTTCATCTTAGACTGCATATTGTGTTTGTTCTTTCTTTATTCAGTGGTAGAATACTATTCTTGGTTGTAATTTCATGGTTGTGATGGTGCGTCTTATATAAGGACTCACTTATTCTTGCATAATATGAAAATATGTTTTGGAATTGTTACCCCCTCAGTCTAAGGGTAACTAAGGAGATCATGTCTCGAGGCCCACAGGTAGTAGACATGCAGTGTCGAGAGTCAGATTGAGCAGCAGAGCCTGCAGGGTCCCTCCTATTCATGTTGATCACCACTCATCACTAGCAGCAAAGCAAAAGCCAGGGGGAACGTACAACCTCTGTGAGTCAAACCAAAAGTCAGGACGAACGAGATGCTATGTAAGTCTATTGCAAAAGTCCAGGGGAACGTGCAACCTCTATGAGCATAAACAGTCTAGAGAAAAATTCAGGGAGAACGTACAACCTCTATGAGCAAAGACAGACTAGCGCAAAAGTCAAGGGGAACGTACAACCTCTGTGAGCATAGTCAGACTAGTGCAAAAGTCAGGGGGAACGTACAACCTCTGTGAGCCTAGTCAAGCCTTGTGAGCCATGAGCAAAAGTCAAAGCATCTAGCAAAAGTTAGGTTGAATATAAAATTCCTATGAACTAGAAACAAACAATATTCCTAATATTGCAAATGATATAAATGTATTGATCTAGTGCGTTGGCACGTGTAACATTATCCATCATGAAGAAAAATTTGAATTTCTTTGTAAAGAGTTGAGTTTTAACTGAAGTCTCAAGTCTAGTTCTATTTTCGAACTAAAGTGTAATGTTGAGTTGTAACTAAAGTCTCAAGTCTAGTTCTATTTTCGAACTAAAGTGTAATGCTGAGTTGTAACTAAAGTCTCAAGTCTAGTTCTATTTTCGAACTAAAGTGTAATGCTGAGTTGTAACTAAAGTCTCAAGTCTAGTTCTATTTTCGAACTAAAGTGTAATGCTGACTTAAATCAAGCATGCTTTCACACCTCTATTTCGAGCCCTCTCCACTTCTCCTCCATTCCTTTATAAGTAGAGGTCGATCCCCTCTACTCCAGACAATTGCTATGCAGGGTAAAGGTGAAGCATTAAAGGCTGCTATACAGAGGCGCATATAGAGGCAGCATACCAGTGTTGTAGAGACAACATACAGAGGTACATATCAGCGCTAAAGAGGCAGCCATAACAGTGTTGTACAAAGGTACATATCAACGCTAAAGAGGCAGCCATATCAATGTTGTATAGAGGTACATATCAGCCCTAAAGAGGCAGCCATATCAGTGTTGTACAGAGGTACATATCAGCGCTAAAGAGGCAGCCATATCAGTGTTGTAGATCAGCATATAGAGGTGCATATCAGTCAGTTAAAGGAAATTTCAACAGCCCATATCAGAGCTGATATATCTTAGTCTTTGAAAGCAACTAGGATACATCTATATCAGCAAGGTCTCTTAGTTCGCTGTCAGGTCAGAGTCAACTTGGAAAGCTCTTTAAGAGCAGAGTTTTCATGGTGGATGTTTGTAAGTGATCTTACATTATTAATGCAATGAAGGAATATCGTTTGTTGGGATTTTTCTCCCTGTACAGGGTTTCCCCAGGGTATATGTGTTGTTGATGTGCATGCTTACGTATCTACATGATTATTGCTATTCAGTTATGATTCTATATTGTTGAAATGTATTAAGCTAAAATCAAAGTGTTGAAGAATTCAAAGAAATAATCCGCATAAGAAATCTAGCTCAAAATTTAATATGGTATCAGAGCTTAGGGTGTGTTAAGCTTGTTGAAGTGCAGCAGTAGGTACACACAGATCCAAGCAAGCTTGATTAAGTTTCCAGTGTGAGGTCCATGGCATCCTCCATTTCAGTCAGGGCCGAGGATAGGCTCGAAGGCGCTGCCAACTTCAATGTGTGGAAGCTCCGGATAACAAATATCTTGCAGGAGCATGAGCTTGAGTAGTATGTGACCACAATGGTGGAGGAACCCACCACTAATGCAGGAAGAGCAGCTTTCAGGAAGAGTCAAGCAAAGGTTAAGAGAATCATCTTTGACTCAGTCAAAGACAATATAATGCCAGCGATGACTTCGTTAATGACTGCCAAGGACTGTATGGATACCTTGGTGAAGCTATAAGAGAAACAGGCTCCAAGTCAAAAAAGGACACTTAAGCACAAGCTTAAGTATTTGAAGATGGAGAAAGGTGAATCAGTAGCATCTTTCTGTTCCAGGATAGCCTAGATCATAGATCAGCTTTTGATCACAGGAGTCACAGTGGATGATGATGACTGAGTGCAGGCCATATTTGATGGTCTTCTTCATGGGAGACCTTCTTATCCAGTGTGAGTGGGAGAGAGATTCAGCCCATGTTTGGGAGGTTATGGCATGATTGCCTCTAGGAGGACAGTCGCACTGCTGCCAGGAGCGAGCCAACTAGAGGAGAGCATTCAACATTAGCATCAAGATTCAAGGGAAAGAAGAAAGTCACTTTCCAGAAAGGCTCTCAGAGGAAGTCAAACACCAAAGGTATGTTCAAAGGAAAGAGTATTGATACATCTAAGATTAAATGCTTTAGTTGCAATAAGTTGGGTCATTTTGCTAGAGACTGTTGGTTTAGGAAGAAAACTCCAAGGAAAGGGAAACATCATGCCTCAACTGTTGAGGATGATGAATCCAAACGAAAACAGAAAAGTCCCTCAAATGAAAAAGAAACTAGAAAAGATATTACCTGGTTTTTGTCTTATCCAGTTCAATTTTCACGGGGCCGAAAACTTGGTTAGTAGACAGTGGTGCATCAAAGCACATGATAGGGTACAAGGAGATCCTCTCAGATTTCAAGAAAAAATCTTTTGTAGAGCAGGTTGAGCTTGGGGATGACAAATGTTACAAGATAGAAGGAGTAGGCTCTATCTCCTTCAAATTGGAATCTGGGGCTAGACTTCATGTTGATGAAGTATTATATGTTCCAGGGCTCAAGAAGAATCTTCTATCAGATGAAACCCTTGAGGACAAGGGTATTGGGTGATCTTCAAGGACAGAAAGGCACTACTGTGGGATAAAGGTAGCCACTTGAGTACAGCAGAACCCATTGGGATTCGCAGAGGAGTATACATCGTGACAGGACAGTCAGTTCAGGCATTGACTCATGATGCGACTATCTCCAGCGAGTTGTGGCACAGAAGACTTGGACATCTTCATTACAAATCACTTCCAGATCTGCAAAACATGGTATGTGGCATGCCCTCTATTTCTCTCAGTAAAAATGAAATTTGTAAAGGATGCATGCTAGGTAAAAATATAAAGAAAGCATTTCCTAATAGTGACAGCAGAGCTCAGGGCATCTTAGATCTTATTCATTCTGATGTATGTGGTCCCATGTCATATCCCTCACTCAATGGTTGTTTGTATGATGTCATTTTTATTGATGATTACTCAAGAAAATGTTGGATATATTTCCTTAAAGCTAAAAGTAACACATTTGATAAATTCAAAAGAGTATAAAGCTTTTATTGAAAAGTAGACAGGGAAACACATTAGAACCCTTAGAACAGACAATGGAGGAGACTTTGAATCTCTCCAGTTTAAGGATTTCTGCTAGTCAGCAGGAATCAAGAGACAGTTGACAGTGCCATATAACCCTCAGCAAAATGGAGTTGCTGAGAGGAAAAACGAGACAATTTGTGAGGCAGTGAAAGCAATGATGTTTGACCAAGATCTGCCAAATTCTTTATGGGCAGAAGCTACCTCCACTGCCATGTATATTCAGAACAGGTATCCATATGTTATCTTGAAGGACAAGACTCCTAAAGAGGTCTTCTTGTTGATATTATGGTAGCTGCGGGAGGTATTTACCTCCACGTGTAAACATGACGAGAATAGAATACTACGGGAAGCAAGAAGAAACCCTAATGAGTTGGCTAATAACCCGAGGAGACTTGTTGGCTCAAGAAGATAATTTATAATAGGTTATTAGCCTCCAAGAGAAGAAGTCAGCTAGAAGAAATAATATATACTAAACAGACGGATACCCAGAATGAAAAGTCGGCCCAGGCAGTTAGCCAGAATTACTATAAATACAGGAGGCCAGTCTTCATTCTGGCAGGCAGTCTCAGAATTGCAAAGCAGCACTTGTGCACACTGCAGTGCCCAATTTTGTGCGCAAGTTTGAGGAGAGCTTCCATTGTCGCTGCTGCAGCTACCAAATCGGTTTTGGCTTGGACTATCTCTTGGCTAGGGTTTGGACTATCTGATCAACTCTTGTTGGTGCGCTATCCTTGGGGAAAGGTGTGCTACCCTTTGTTTGGTTATCTAGCCTAGGGTTTGCTTCCAGAGTGACTCTCTGTCAAGGTTAAGGTGCTCAGAGGGTGGCGTCGACCTATGGTTGGGTGACAATAATGATATTGTCAATGGTAAAACGAGCACATCCATTATATTGTAACAGGTTATGGGCCCACAACCTCCTTCATTCATTCTAACCGCTGGAAGGAAACATAGTCGTAAGGATATTGAGCTCGTTGAAGAACTGTCGCTAGGGTTTCTAGCAGGAGCAGTCACCATAGCACTGTCGTTGGGGTTACTAGCAGGTGTAGTTGCAGAAACCCTAATCCTCTCGTTGAGGCACCTTAAGTGAAGGAATTGACCTAATCTCCGAATAGATCAATGCACCCTAGCCTAGCGCATCTCCTGGTACTCTCAGCAAGTCAAGACGTGAAGTTTGAGTTTTTTGGTCAAATCTAGGGTTGACCAAGTCAATGCAGCCATGACTTACTCTATGAAGTCAGAGAACAAGTTAGATGAAGCTTCTAACTTCAGAGCGTGGAAGACAAGGATTGACCTCATCCTTGCCAAGAATAACGTGTTGGATATCATGAAAGGAAAGATCGTGAAACCAGAGTTTGAAGAAGGAAAAGAGAAGGAACCACAGAACGTTGCAGCTATGGAGAAGTTCAAAGACAGTGACATCAATTCCATGAGTATCATAGTGGACTCTATCAAAGACCACTTGATACCCTACATCTCCCATCTTGAATCATCGAAGAAGATGTACGATGCCCTAACAAACCTCTTCTCAGTCAGAAACATTGGACAAGTAATGAGTCTGAAGAATGAGCTCCGTGACATGAAGATGAATGATGATTACAAAATAACATCATACTTTGTGAGAATCTCTCAGTCAAGAGATCAACTACAAGCTATTGAAGAGATCATTTCAGAGAAAGAATTGGTAAACATAGTACTCAATGGTCTTCCCAAGACATGGGATGCATTTGCCACAAGCATGAACACAAGGAAAGAGTATCCTACATTTGAAGAACTTTGGACTTGTTGTGCTCAAGAAGAATCAAGAATCAGTGCAAAAGAGAAACCCAAAAAGAAGTACGATGATCAAGCCTTCACAACAATATTCAAGGTTTTCAGGAACAAAAGGAAGTTTGGTTCAAGGAGGAAGCCAAATCAAGAGAAAGATATTTCAGAAATACAATGCTTCAACTGTCGAAGGTATGGTCACTACAAGAATCATTGTCCCAAGCTGAAGAAAAGGAAGGAGAAACACGAAGCATCAGTTGCCGAAGAAAAGGAACGTACAAAGAAGACTAAGCAGGATGAAAGAGACTTCTTCTTCTAAAGGTAACAATACTCTTCTTAGTTCTTGTACATATCTTGTTTGCATCGTCTCTGTACATATCTTGTATATCTATCTCTTGGAAGATAATGTGTTCCAAGAAGAACCATACTTATGGAAAAACAACAAAATAAGGATTGCTATCATTATACAAGTTAGATCATACAAATCATGTGGAAGCTATTACAAGACAAGCCGAAATCGGAATCAATCTTGAAGAGACTTAGAAGAAGCAAAGACAGAAAGAAGTCAACAATGAAGAGAAAATTGGAGAAAGACTTATGACATTTTGCAGAAGACAATAAGGATGCAGACGGAAGCGTGGAATCTGTCAGACGGAGGGAGCCGATTATATGCACTCATATGTGAAGCAAGGATTAGGAGGGAGCTCATCCTATGATCCATAGAAGATGATGAAGTATATATCCATGATAGCAGCCATGGAAGATAGTACGTGTTCAGTTCAACCGCAGAAGAAGACTTCTTCAAAGAAAAGCCTCTAAGTATCCCTGGTTGTCCATCCACATCCGTGATCCTATGATGAAAGAAAGAAATGGAATCTTTAGGGCATGGAATCTATAAGAAACTCCATGAGCTAAAGAAAAACATCAAGAAGAACATGAAGATTCCAAGAAAGAAAGAGAAGCCAGAACAACCAGTCATTGTATTAAGAATCACAAGATTACTAGCCTGATATGAACTCACTAAAAGCAATCAAGTAGAGGAACAAAAAGTTGTGGTGAAGAACAGTGTATATATGCAAGCATCGCAAGATCCAGAACTAGAGGTTCTCCCAGATGGAGGGAGAAAACTATGATGATTACTTGTTCCAGTAAACCAGACATACCTCTACATAAGTCATTATATCATCTGCAATATCCATAGGTTAGAGTTCTACATCAAGATGAATGCAAAGACTGTTCTCCAGAGCAATTGAATAGAGAGCGTATGAAGAGCAACCTCAAGACTTTGAAGCATACCAGAAAGAGACCCTTGTATGCAGATGGAAGAAGATAACTTGGTGGAGAACCTCCAGTGCACAGCAAAAGCATGGTGAAGATCTTCTATGACAGAGATATTGTATCAAGATGGTTACTCAGAAGATCAGATCTCATGATGACAAAAGAAGTGCCACATGGATATGTTCCAGTTTTTCAACAATTATATACTTTATTGATCAGAGCTACATGAAGCCTTCAGAGAAAACCATTGTTCCAGACCGAAGTACATTTGAAATCAAGCATTACATTATCAGTGATGAAGTCCAGAAAGGAGAAAAGTGGTTCTCCAATACATATCTCCACAAATGAGCAGATAAGCAAACATTTTGGTAAAGCTTCTGTCCAAGATGAAAGAGTTTGCGTACTCAAGCTGGAGCTCGTGGAGACGACTTCCTTATTGAAAAAGGAAGAGATGACTCCCAGGTTGGGAGGGAGCACTGATGTATTATTGATTGATGGACAATCACTTTTCCATTCGAAAAATGATCCAGGATGAGCAGATTCTTTCCAGTTCAGAAAGTGGATTGAGATTTCTGACAGATAGACATTTTCCAGTTCGAAAAATGGTTAGATTGTTGATGAACCATAGACAGCGACTTCCCATTGTGGTTAACATGGGAAGTGGTCTAGGGCAGTCTCTCTTCTTGAGGGTTACTCAAGAAGACTGGCCCGCCTCACCGGATAGCTATTTCTCATTGTGGTTAACATGAGGAATGGTTTGTTTTGGAGGTTGGTATAGGACAGTCTTTTCCACTTGTGGTTAACAGGGGAAATGGTCCGGACAGTCATTCCTTAGGGTGTATTCATTCTCTCCAGGTTGCACTTTGTTTAGTGGCGGAGGAATGGCCCAGGGTGGGGAATGGTCCAGGTTCAACAATCAGGGACAGACATTCCTTAGGGAGGATTCATTCTCTCCAGGTCACACTTTGTTTAGTGTCGGAAGAATGGCCCAAGGTGGGGAATGGTCCAGGCTCAGAAATCAGGACAATTGTTCTTCCTTGCTTGAGAAGAATAGTCCAGATATCTCATCATTGATGTCTTACATTTTAAGGGCAGATGCTCTTCCAAGATCTCACAGATGTGAGTGGAAGAATGGCCCATATGATTCAGTTGTATATCATAACATTGTTTCTGTGTAGGTTGATATCAGATGATTGTTATGAAGACAATAGATGTATACTACTGTGGTGGATGTGTTCCAATGTTTGTGACTATACATCACTGATCAAGTACCTGTGTGCTACTTTGTAATGATCAAAAGCCATTATGCAAGGATCATCACAGTTTTGGTGTCTTTTAAAACTTTTTTTGGTTGTGGTATTTCGTCAAACACTTTACTCACCTACTTGTTTAGACGTGTTTACTTGCAGGATGGCCTCTTGATTTCAGCCTTAAGGTTTACTGATGTGTTATATATGTGTTGCAGCAATAAACAAGAAGATATAACCATGGAACATACCTCAACCATACGCAATATGATACACAAGTCAAAACATCTCAAAACTGTTTTTATTCATGAAATAGAGAAACCTGCTATAATGAAGATGTCGATCTGGAATGCTCAACAGATGGCCAAGAAGATAGACAATAGAGCTGCTACAAAATGCTCCAATAGAAGAATACAATAAGCCTCCAAAGGCTGGATATACAATGAAGACTGAATACAAGTAGATCCAGGGCGTAAGAATGCTAAACCCCCTAGTAGGAAGGTGCCACGCCCTGCTGGATAGTTGAAGCTCCTCAACAATTCGGCCCTGCTGCCAAAACTATCCAATCACCCCAAGAAATATGCCAACTGATAGATCGGGCAACTGTAAGGACAACCCAGGTGCCCAAATCTCCAAAGTCACTCTCAAACCCTGTGCATCTGAACTCCTCCACTGAATGGTGCGCCCCCCTAGATGCCTGAAACCCTAGATAATTTGACCTGGGTGAATGAGGCCTCCAAACCTCCTGAAACTCTCCAAAATGATAAATCGGGCAATCACAAACCCCGGGAAGAAGTTTCAAGGTCAAATATGAGGTATAGCCTCCTAGATCTGCAAATCACTAAATCACCAAATCGTCCTCTCTCTCCCAAAGCCGTCCCAACCTGTAGATGATGATCTAGTCGTGGTAACTTCTCAAGAATGGACTAGATCTGATGTCCAAAGCCCTGAAATGAATACCCAAGTGATAGAATCTCCAAAAGCCTTGCCAATCACCTGCAATGAATCTCTCTCCAAGAATGGTGCACCCGCCCTTGCTAGAAACCCCCAATGGTGCGCCCTCTCTCTATCTGCACAAATAACTGATGTGGAATCCTCCTGCAACTGAGTAGATCTGGAACCAGAATGGTGTGGGAGCGTATTGCATCTCCGAGACCAAGCTTGGGACAAGCTAGGTGGAATCTTTCACCACCGAATCGTCCTCTAGGATTTGTTAAGTCAAAACCTTCAAAACCCCCAATGTTGGGCTTACTAGCTAGAAGCCAGATATGAAAATATGATCATGCATGAATGCATGAGTAGAGGTCCTTGCCTTTCCTTTATACTTGTTGGCTCACCTTGTCCCTCCAAAGTGACTTTCATTTTATTAATATTTAATTAATTAACCTTTTTACCTCCGAAAAGTGACTTATCTCTCCTTGTGGCTTCCCTGGCTAGTGAAAGTCACTTCTAGCCATCCCATCCTGTAGTGTTGCTCCTCCCGATTCCAATGAGCTATTACACTGAGAGGTTTCTTCAAGTAATGTGCCCAAAATCACCTCTTCAGTGAATTTAATTGACTTATAGCTCAAAATAGTCAAAATCATGGAAATCATCGGAATGTCGCGGAACCAAAGCCAACTTGTGCGGAATGGCTCATAATGATGAGCAATGCAAGTTGGACCCCACAATGTCTCTCAATAACCCCTGTACTCGCTATAACACCCATCTGGCTACTCTGGTCATCATAAACCTCTGCACTATGATGATGTCCCAAAGTGGGGACATTACATACTTGGTGCGGTAGTGTACCACTGGATTGTAGTTGTGTACTACTATGGATAGACACAGTTGTGTTCTATTGAATGATATTGTTCTGATTGCCTTGAAGACTATCAGCAGTGTTGAAAATGATTATCAGCTAGATGGATAATTAATGAACAGAGTTTTCCGAGACAAAAAATGGTTCAGAACATTTATTCTTCTAGATTAGAAGAATAGCTCGTGTCACTCTGTGGAGTGAGCATCATGTCTAATTACTCAGATAGAGTATGGTTTCGAGAGATGATGCAGCTGATGACATTGATGGTGCCCATGATCTAGTCATGAGATAGTCTAAACGACTATGTTGATGCTACCGGGTAAATGGTATGTTTTGTGCTCAAGACCATTACCTGTAATACCTCCCTAGCTAGGAGGGAGTGTTGATATTATGGTAGTTGCGGAAGGTATTTACCTCCAAACCTAACGAGAATAGAATACTCTGGAAAGCAAGAAGAAACCCTAATGAGTTGGCTAATAACCCTAGGAGACTTGTCATCTCAAGAAGATAATTTATATTAGGTTATTAGCCTCCAAGAAAAGAAGTCAGCTAGAAGAAATAATATATACTGAACAGACAGATACCCAGAATGAAAAGTCGACCCAGGCAGTTAGCCAGAATTACTATAAATACAAGAGGCCAGTCTTCATTCTGGCAGGCAGTCTCAGAATTGCAGAGCAGCACTTGTGCACACTGCAGTGCCCAGTTTTGTGCGCAGGTTTGAGGAGAACTTCCATTGCAACTGCTGCAACTAGCAGATTGATTTTGGCTTGGACTATCTGATCAGCTCTTGTTGGTGCACTATCCTTGGGGAAAGGTGTGCTACCCTTTGTTTGGCTATCTAGCCTAGGGTTTGCTTCCGGAGTGATTCTTTGTCAAGGTTAAGGTGCTCGAAGGGTGGCTTCGGCCTATGGTTGGGTGACAATAGTGATATTTTCAATGGTAAAACGAGCACATCCATTATATTCTAACACTTTTCAGGGATCAAACCTGAAGTAGGGCATCTAAGGATATTTGGGTGTCTAGTGTATATTCATGTCCCTAAGGAAAAAAGGACAAAGATGGAACCCTTGGGCAAGAAAGGGGTTTTTGTGGGCTACAGTGAGAACTCCAAGGCTTACAAGATATATGTACCAAGTCAGGGACAAATAGAGGTAAGCAGAGATGTGACTTTCCATGAGGAAGCCGCATTCAAAAAATCTAGAGAGCTTCAGCGGGAATCAGAAGCAGTTCAGCCAACTCTTCTGAAAATGAAGAGTCAGATGATCAAAGGGAGGAACCTCATGAAGGGCCAAGTGATGAGCCCCTAGAACCTGTTGAAGAGTTAGAAAGAACTCTTGAAGAACCTCCAGTCAAAAGGAAGCCAAGGTGGCTTAAAGAAACAGTGCAGGAAGCAGAAAAGATAGTTGCTCCCAAAGGAAGTTTCAAGGAAAGTAAGAGGCCTCATAGGTTTGGAGGCTATGTTGCACTGATGCGAAGCACCAGTGATGTTGAACCTTCTTCATTTGAAGAAACAGATAAATTACAAGTATGGAAGGATGTCATGCTTGAGGAATACAGGTCAATTCTAAAGAACAATGTCCGGGACATTGTGCCAAGGCCAAAGGAAAAATCAGTGGTCTCTTCCAAATGGATCTATAAGATCAAACATGCAGCTGATGGGAGTGTGAAAAAGTTCAAAGCAAGATTTGTAGCTAGAGGCTTCACTCAGAAAGAAGGAATAGACTACAAAGAAACTTTTGCCCCTGTAGCCAGGTATACCTCCATTCGAACTATTATTGTATTAGCTTCAATTTTTGGTTGGAAGCTATATCAGATGAATGTAAAAACAACATTTTTGAATGGAAAGATTGAACAAGAGGTCTTTGTTGAACAACTAGATGGTTTTGTACTACATAACAAAGGCACTCATGTATGCAAGCTAAGGAAGGCCTTGTATGGTCTTAAGCAGGCTCCCAGAGTTTGGTATGACAAGATTGATGGCTTTCTTAAAAGCCTGAGATTTCATAAAAGTGATGTTGATGCAAATATATACTTCAAGGTAAGAGGTAACCAACCTGTTATACTAATCATGTATGTTGATGATCTCTTTCTAACAGGAGATGAAGGGCTAACAGCCTAGTGTAAGAGGGAGCTAATCTCATAATTCGAGAAGAAAGACTAGCATTACTAATCTCAGGGAGCTAATCTCAGCATTACTTCCTAGGATTGGAAGTGTGGCAAAGACAAGGCCCTAGGATTGGAAGTGTGGCAAAGACAAGGCGAGATATTTCTGGCACAAGGAAAATACACAGTGGATGTATTAAAGAGGTTTGGTATGACGGATTGCAAATCCATGTCTACTTCGATGGTTACCAACCTAAGGAAGCTGCATGATTCTGATTTAGGTTCAGATTTGGTGGATCCCACCATGTATAGGCAACTGATTGGATCATTGATGTACATGATCCACACCAGACCAGAGATATGCTATGCAGTGATTGCAATAAGTCAGTTCATGACCGAACCGAGACAGAGACACTAGGTGGCAGCAAAGCACATCTTGAGATATCTCAGAGGGACCATTACTTATGGTATGAGCTATACATCCAATGGTGGTCTATTTCTGCATGGGTATGCAAATACTGACTGGGCAGGAAGCCTAGTGGATCGTGTTGCCATCCTTATACACACTTGCAAACATGGACTAAGTCTCGGTCCACTTAGTGTGTCCTCGAAGACACAATGTCTAAGTTCAAGCCCACTGTCACCTCGACTTGAACTTCTTTCGTTTAGGCTTACTCCTAGGGAAGCCAAGGGGGGTAGACCCTAGTTACTATGTGAGTTATTAGACATTGTGGTGGACATTTTGCTGCTAAAACTACTACCCACAAAATCCTCAGAGCAGGATATTATTGGCACACTATATTTTCAGATGTGCATCAGTTAGTTCGGAAATGTGAGCCATGTCAGTTTTTCACAGGAAAGCAGAAATTAGCAGCACTCCCTTTGCAACCACTGGTGGTTGAAGCACCTTTTCAACTGTGGGGTTTGGACTTCATCGGAAAGTTTAATGATAATTCAAGTAATGGTTATTCATGGGTTATTACAACAACAGATTACTTTACAAAAGGGGTTGAAGCCATTCCTACAAAGTCATCAACTGAAAAGGTAGTGATGGATTTCCTTGAAGACAGAATTGTAACTAGATTTGGGTTCCCATCAAAGATAGTAACAGATAATGCCAAGGCCTTTTGGGTTCCCATCAGAATTGTAACTAGATTTTCTATGGTTTGACTATCCAAGGCACAAATGTTATGGTAGGGTCTAGATATCCTTAAGTTTAACTGTTCCATTACTTTCTTAGTCATAACATTTGAGCTTGCTCCTGAATCTAACATGCAGTTGTGTAAGACTTTATCATTCACAAGTAGAGACAGGTAAAAAGGCAAATTCTTCGAATTACTTCTATCCCAATTCTGCAGAATAACTGGTGCATCCTGGTAAGCTATGGCTGGCTGTTTCTGTATAACCGTTTTAGGAGGCTCATGCACTGCCTTAAGCAATTTTTCCCTTTGTGAAGGGATCTTCATGATTTCTGAAACTGGCACTAAGATCTTTGCATTATTGATCCAACCCCCTAAGTCAATATTTAAATCCATATTAATAGGCTCACTAGACTTAGGCAAAGTTGGAGATACCTTGGGAGTATTAGTTTGACCTTTATCTTTGTTTCCACTCCTTTGGTATGTGTACCCTTTATACTTAGCCATTTCAGCAATTTGTTGAGGTGTGGGCTTGGGCCCATATTTTTCTGTTGCTTTATCCAC
>ML814798.1:68354-93228 GCA_009831015.1 Picea engelmannii | reverse complement strand
TTTTTGAGACTTCTTGATTAATCTAAGTCATATTTCTTACTCCATATTATTTTCCTCTGATACTGAAAGATTCCATGATCGAATGACTCACATGGATTGTTGTGACTTTATTATGATGAATGTTTGATTATAAGGATGTTATGATTCCTTTCAACTTCCTTGAAATTTGAATCCAAGAGGACCTTGCGTTTAATTTTTTCTTCCTTAGGTTGCTAGAAACCTGATGTTCATAGTAGAACTCTACATCTTTCTCAATAAATATTCCTACTACTTACCCTTAATCCAGCTTACTAACTGAAGTTGATTCAAGACCTTAATAGCTGGGGCATGCTGGTCCATATTTCTGAGCTAGAACGTTATTATCATTGAGTCCTCCCCATTTGATCACCTAAAACTCAATTACACTTAAACAAACTGATGGGTTCTAGGCTTACCTCCTATCTAATATGGAGGTGACTTCTAGTGCTAACATTTCTGGCATCGTTTCTAGGGAATGAATTGAAGACATTTCCATGGGATAGAATGACAAGAAGCTTTGATTCTAAAGGTGCATCAGATATCAGTACCATTGAATATTGAAACTTGCATTTGGTGACTCCACTGTTTCAAATACACTATTTAAGTTCCGACTCTTAAAGGCAGACACAAGAGGTCTACTCCATAGCTTCCTCTAGCCACACTTGAAGCCGACCCAAAGGGAATTGTCAGGAAGAGAAAGACTACAAACGGTACCTCCACTGCTGTACCAAGTTTTTCTAATAATTTTCTTAGTCCCTCTTTACAAACTCAAGTAACTGTTTCTAATTCTCCTATTATACAAACTGCTGGAGTTTCAATAAATTTGAATTTTGGGAGTTTTCTTGCCGATTTCTCCCCTCCTTTTCTTGGTTTGGAAGGAGAGAGCTTTGACACCCCTTTCTCTCCCAAAGTTGTGAAGTGGAAGGAGAGATATTTGATCTTAGAAGACTTTCCTAATCCAGACTTTACTACTCCTCCTCCTATTAGATTTGTTGCAGTTACAGAAGGGGAAACCTTTGTTACCTCTAGCCCCTCATATTTATCTCCTAATGCTCAGCCTTTTCCTTTTTATCCCAGAAGAACAGCCTTAGACTTGGCTGTCCAAACTCCATCTCCTGTTGGTTCTACTCCAGTTCACATCCAAATGGCAGGTGCTAATCCTCCTAGGAACATGATGGCTGAGAGATTGGCTACTAGATATGCCCCTCTAGTTTTACCTCAGCCTATGAATGCTCTCCCAGCCACAGACTACCTTAAGTACATGCCCCAGTTCACAGGGGAGGGATACATGACTGCAAAAGAGAAACTTTCATCCTTTTATATATTTGGAGAGATTTAGGCCATCGAAAATGAAGATGTTTGGATGAGATTTTTTGTACAGAGCCTTGATGGTGATGCCAGGGATTGGTTTAAAGACTTGCCTCCTAGATCTATTGACATGATTGTTTCTCTGGATGATTCCTTCTTAAGACAATGGGGGAATAAAAAATATTTCCTTTATTATATTACAGAATTCAAAGCACTTAAGAGAGAAGAGAGGGAATTTGTTTCATACTTCTCGAAGAGATTTAATAATATGTATAAAAAGATTCCCACTGAATTTAAATATTCATAAACCTCTGCCAAGATGACTTATGCTAGTTCTTTCAACCCTGATTTTTTCCTCCTATTGAGACAAAGAAGGGATACCTCCTTGGATCATATGCAAGATGCATCCTTTGAAGTAGAATACAATATATTGGCAGTTGAAAAACTTAGGGGTAAAAATGATAGAGACAGAGGAAAACGTAGGTCTGAGACTCTGACTTCTAGTTCCTCTACTTCCCCTCCTCAAAAGGATGAAGTTACCAAGCTACTAAAATCACTTTCTGTTAGAATGGAAAATATCGAATTAGATGGAAAATAGAGCTATAGGAATTCCCAAAATATTGAGAATAGGGGTAGTTTGAAAAGACCAATTAATGCCCCTCCAATCATCCAAAGACATCAGAGAAATAGGGACATAGATGATCAAAAAATCCAAAGTCCTCTCCAAAATAACTTGGTTACTGATGAAGAGGAAGAGGAAGAAGATATTGATCCTGAGATCCATTACCTTGGAGATACCTCTTCGTCCCCTCATTTAACTTAGTCTACATACGAAGAGGCCCTCATGAGTAATCAAATGAATGAGTTGAGAAAAGGAGAAAAGATCAACAATGATCCGAATATATATAAACTTAGATCCAAGAAGAAATAAGCAACACCTTACATTCTTGAGCAGCCTACTAGAGCTGAGAAACCTGCTAAAGAGATGATAGACAACAACAAAGAGAGGAAAGAAAACAGTCCCCCACCAACGGTAAAAGGTCCTATCCTAGAGGTGAAGGATATTTTGAAGCCTCACTCCTCTTTTATCCTTGAGCATGAGATTCAAAAAATTACAATCCCCTTACCTCTCTTAGAGTTATTCAAGCATGAGGATTTCAAAAGGTTCCTTTCCAAAATGTTGCAACCCAAACCTGTGCCTCATTCCACAGACTCAACTAGCCTCCAAGATGAAAAGCCAGCTGTCATACTAGGAACTTTGGTAGAGAATAGAGATGATTTCTCCCCTCCTTTCTATACATCATTGAAAATCCATGATAAGGTGTTGCATAACTTCTTGATGGATTCGGGGGCATCTCACAATATTATGCCCGAGATTTCCATGGAAGATCTCGGGTTGGAGGTTACAAAAACCTATCATGACCTGTATTCTTTCAACTCCATAAAGGTGAAATTCCTTGGGGTTATCAAAGACCTGACCCTGTTCCTATTCCAGCTACCAATGAAGAGCATATTCATGGATATTGTAGTGGTTGATGTTCCCCCTAAGTTTGGGATGCTCCTGTCTAGATCTTGGATAAAGAGACAGGGGGAACCTTGCAAATGGACCTTTGATACGCCACCATTCCTGTGTTCAGGGGTGAACAAAGGAGTCTTTGCAGGGAAGTGCAAATCGCATACATCATTAGTGATGAAGCAAACCCCACCAACCATTCTATTTTTTCTTTTGACAAAGATTTGGGATCCAACATATTGCAGCTCATAGATGCTCGTGAAACTCCTCTTGAAATCAGAAAGTAGTCCATTGATTTTTTTGAAATCCCTCCTCCAACTATCCCTATTTGGAGGATGTACTTCGATGGAGCCTATTCTAAGGAAGGTGTTTGTACTAGTGTACTCTTTGTTTGACCATGTCAAGAGACCATACCCTTGTCCTACAATTTAGAATTTGAAGATACCAACAATGTGGTAGAGTACGAGGCTCTTGTTTTGGGATTAAGGGCTGGAAGAGACACGAGGATTGAAGAGCTAGAAGTATTTGGGGATGTAGAACTAATTGTTCATCAGATCAAAAATATTTATCAGGCCAAGCACCCTAGGCTTAAGACTTATAGGAATGAGGCGTGGGACCTAATTGGAAATTTCTTCTTAGCTTTCAACATTTCATTTATTTCAAGAGAGGAGAATACCATGGTTGATTCTTTGGTTATCTCATCAAGCCATTTCAGAGTCCCACTGCCACCTAAACTCGGGTATGATGTTGAGGTGAGATATTGGCCCTTTGTACCTGATAATGTTAAGCATTGGAAGGTGTTTGAGGATGATCCTGAAATCAATAAATTTTTTGAATCTATTGATGAGTTCTATGCATTACATATTGATCAAGATCATGATTCTGAAAGTGACCCTCATGATGGTGTATTCCTAAATAAAATTGCTAATCACCATATTTTTCAGCTCCCTAGCAACCATATTCCAAAGGGACTAGTTCCTTTAGAAAGGTTGTTTTATGGGAATGATGTGGCAGTAAAGTTTAAAGGTTCAACTGATGATGCGGATGTTTCTGAGTGTAATATTGGTACAGAGAAGGACCCAAAATTTGTCAAATTGTCAAGCAGCCCGTCAAGAGAAAAAAGAGTTGAATACACTGAGTTATTAAAGGAATTTCCTGATGTGTTTGATTGGACATACGAATACCTCAAAACATATGACACAAGTATCATCGAGCATAATATCCCACTGAAGGAGGAAGTCAAACCATTTAGGCAAAAATTCAGAAAAATAAATCCTATGTTATTTCCTATTATGGAGAAAGAGGTAAAAAATCTTTTGGATGCCCAAATTATCATTCTTTTGAGATTTTATGAGTGTGTGGCCAACTTGGTCCCAATAAGAAGGAAGAATGGAGAAATAGGACTTTGTGTTGATTTTCAAAATCTGAACAGAAGCTCTAATAAAGATAATTATCCCTTGCCCAAGATGGAGCACATATTACAGAGGGTAACAGGTGCATCTAGGATGTCCATGATTGATGGATTTTCTAGCTGCAATTATATCTTTGTCTTTCCTGAAGATAGAGAGAAGACAACCTTCACCACCCCCTGGGGTACGTTCATGTATGCCAAAATGCCCTTTGTTATGATGAACACATGGGCAACCTTTCAGCGATCCATGGACATAGAGTTTATTGGAGAAAAGTACAAGTTTATAGTCATCTATTTGGATGACATAACCATGTTATCACGATCTGATAAATAACATTATGGTCATTTGAAAAGGGTCTTCTTGAAATGTAGAAAATTTGGTCTCCCTTTGAATCCTAAAAGTTCATTATTTTCCACGAAAGAGGGGAAACTATTGGGGCACATAGTATCATATGAGGGAGTAAGGATTGATCCCAGTAGGGTAGAAGCTATCCAAACTTTGTCACTCCCTAGATCCAAGAAATAAGTTTAGTCTTTCTTGGGGAAAATTAATTTTCTGAGAAGGTTTGTTTCAAATTTTCCAAGTTGGTGAATTTTATCACAACCATGTTGAGGAAATGAAATGAAATCAAATGGAATTATGAATCTCATAACTCATTTGACCAAATAAAGAAAGACTTGAATGAAGCACATGTGCTCATTAGTCCTGACTACTCCAAGGAGTTTCTGATTTTCTCTTTTTCTTCATTTGACACAGTAGCAGTTGTTTTATTGTAGAAAAATGTTGAAGGGTTAGAGAAACCCATTTCCTTTATCAGTAAGGAACTAAAAGATGCTAAAATAAAGAATGACAACATGGAAAAGAAGGCCTATTTTTTGGTCAAATCTCTCAAATCTTTCAGATTTTATGTGTTGCATTCAAAAGTCATTGCACATGTCCCTTCAGCTTTTGTCAAGGAGATCCTCACTCATCCTAACATAGATGTAAGAAGGAGCAAATGGATTGCCAAGATCCTTGAATTTGATATTGAGATAAATCCCACCAAATTGGTTAAAGGCCAAGGTTTAGCTAGGTTGTTGGTTGAGTCTAATTGAAAATATTTGGGGGTCCTTTCCATCAATAGTTGTTCAAAAAATCAACAAGTTGAGTTGTCTGATGAAGGTTCTCAAGTCATCCCTCCATTGGTAGGATGGACTTGGTACAAAGACATTATATTTTTTCTATAGAAGCTGCAACCTCCTGATGGTATGGAAAAGAACAAGGTGAGTGATTTGAAGCTCAAATCAATTAAATATTGTCTTATTGATCAAGTTTTATATTTGAAATACCCTTTAAGAGTTCTTTTGATATGTCTAGACCCACAAGAATCCCAAAAGATTATGTATGGTTTTCATGATAGCTTATGTGGGGCGCATCACTTCTGGAGAAGCACAACCTACAAGATTCTCAGGGCTGAGTATTTTTGGCCCATTCTCTTCACTGATGTCTGTGTGAATATCAGATCTTGTGTCAAGTGTCAGAAATCCTCTAGAAAACAACAACTCAAGTCTTTTCCACTAAAGCCTATGATAGCTTCAAGGCCCTTTCAATAATGGGGCCTCGATTTTATTGTGGAAATCCATCTTGCTTCAAGTGGTAAGCATATATGGATCTTAACTACCACAGACTAATTTACTAAATGGAAAGAATCCATCCCCACAAGAAATGATTCCCATAGGGTAATAACTGGTTTTCTTGATGATACTACCCAAACATAATTTTCACTAATAATGTTGTAGCTTTCAAAGCTGAACCATTGATTAAATTTTGTGAACAGTTTGGAATCACATTGATTCATTCTACTCCTTACTACCCCCAAGGGAATGGACTGGAAGAGTCCTCTAACAAGAGCCTTATTAAGATCATCAAGAGAGTGTTAGAGGACAACAAGAAGGCATGGGATTCAAAGCTTAAATTTTCCTTATGGGCTGACAGAGTGACAACAAAGAAATCTCTCGGAGTATCTCCTTTCTAGCTAGTGTATGGAGTTGAGACCATCTTTCCCTCTCAACTCGCCTTACCTGTGGAAAAATTCTTCCAAGACTATCAAGGAGAACCATATAATATGATCATAAGAATACAATGGCTGATAGAAGTGCAGTGGATGAGGGATCAACTACTAAACAAAGCCCATGACCATCAATAGAAGATCAAGCAATCTTTTGACAGAAAAGTAAGGAAAGAGGATTTCCATCTCAGAGATCTAGTACTCAAGTGGGATGCACCTAAAAGAGATAAAGGTAATCATGGTAAATTTGAGGCCTTATGGATTGGCCCCTTCAAAATTTATGAGGTTTTTTCAATTAACACTTACAAGTTGCAGGATTTGGACGATGCTGAAGCTTTTGGTAGCCCAGTAAATAAGCATTTTATGAAGAAGTTTTTTACTTAAATCCATGAGAGGCTTCCCATGTCATTGTAAATATCATTTTTCTTTTTCTTTTTTTTTTTATAGAAGACTCCATAGCCCAATGGATAGTGCACTAGAATTGCACATTCTTGAAAGCTTGCAGGGAGCATGCCATCCCTTATGGAGCCAAATTTTATCACATAAAGTTGTAAAGGGTCATAGGTGTGTATCGATATACCCATTTTTGCAACCTTTCCTAGTCTCTCTATCTTTCGCAGGCTAGGTCTTGGAATATTTCCCTTTTTTTGTTTGAACGACCTGGTTTCCCTCGAAGTTTTGCATGAAAGGAATTAGCCTGAAGCTCTACGCTTTACCCTAAATATGAACACTTATCTATTTTTTTCTCGGTCATTGATCTTTCTATTTTCCCGAGCTCACCACCAGTTGCCCAAGCCTTTGTTTACAAGGTATGCAACCATAAACGCTAAGTCAAAAAGGTCGAGCAAGTTTTAATCTGGTCCATAGATCTCATTAGGAGAGATCAAAAGTGGGAAATCATTGCGGGAATTGGGAGTTTTAAATAATGTCAAAATGGTTCATCCAAAGCCCGATGTGCCAAAGCCGTCGAAGCCCGAAATCAGCGTAGGTCGTCCGATCCAGCAAGACAGGTGGCAACAGATCAACATTTGGTTGACTCGCGGAGTGAAAAAGTCAAAGGGAAGAATCGTGAGGACTCGCGAGTCGATCCCAGCCATTGGATCAAGGAAATCGTGGAACGTCGATCTGAGGCAAGCGCAAAATTGTAAATCAAGAGAAGGAAGGTGAGTATTCCTTCAAATTCTTGAAACGTGAAATCCTGATACGCATCTTCTGAATAAGCGCTTGGTAATAGTCAGAGGTCATATCAAGGAAGTACGACTCCACAAAGGAGATTAGCACCCACAACGCTCATATTGATCACAGGGGAATATTTGCAGAGCCTCGAGGCATCAAGATTGACTTAAAGAAGTCATAGGCACCACCTGGAAGAATTCACAGGTGTCAGGCCTCGTCCTGATCCCAATGAAGGAAGTAATTGAAGATAGGGGTGGCAGTTGAGACCTCGTCTCACCCATAAATGGAAAGTGTTGTAGAGAGAAACCATGAAGGTAGATTGTCCAATCGAAGTCTCATCCTAGATGGTTTTTCCTGTAAAACTCATATCTGAGCCGAGCTCACATATGACATGAGAAGACCTACACATTTTGACAGAGTGGGCGTCAAATGGAAACTTTGAATGCAGGGGCCTGATCATGTTCTTGGTGGTTGCAATAATTTTCAATATATATATGCAGTTTTGATATTTTGTTAAGGTCGAATGGTTGAGCTAGGCTCCTTTCTATTGTAATACTTTTATGAAGGACACTAGTTCTCTGGTTATGTATTTGTTTTTGAGACTTCTTTATTAATCTAAGTCATCTTTCTTACTCCATATTATTTGCCTCTGATACTGAAAGAGTCCATGATCAAATGATTCACATGGATTGTTGTGACTGTATTATGATGAATGTTTGATTATAGTGTTGTTATGATTCCTTTCATCTTCCTTGAAATTTGAATCCAAGAGGACCTTGAATTTAAGTTTTTCTTCCTTAGGCTACTGGAAACCTGATGTTCATATCATACCTCTACATCTTTCTCAATAAATCTTCCTACTACTCACCCTTACTCCAAATTACTGACTAAATTTGATTCAAGACCTTAATAGTTGGTGCATGTTGGTCCAGATTTCTGAGTTAGAACGTTATTACCATTGATTCCTCCCCATTTGGTCACCTAAAACTCAATTACACTTACACAAACTGATGGGTACTGGGCTTACCTCCTATGTAATCTAGAGGTGACTTCTAGTGCTAACACAAGGAATAAAAATAGAACATCTCACCATGACTAGAGATTCAGAGTTGGTCATCAACCAAGTTACCCAAAAATACAAAATGAAAAAAGTAAAGACTTAAAACATATTTCAAAAGAGTTAATTGATCGAATCTTTCTGCTCTTTCAATATTTCTTTCATTCCTAGGGATAAGAACCAAATTGCTGATTCACTAGCTTTGGCAGCTTCATTATCAAATTAGGGCAATGTCCTGAGAAGAACATATTTCTAGGTGGAAAGGGATTTGAGGCCATCCATTCCCGATAATACTGAGTACTTGCAAGTGTTTGACAACGATGAACAATTGGAGGATTTTTTGTTAGACAATGATGAAGAATAAGATGACAAAGTGATTGTCATCCCCAAATATTGCATACAAGACAAATATTTGTTCACAAAATATGATCATGCCAAGAATCGTCTTGAATAAGTTTCAGTTCGAAAGGTGCAAGAGACAAGAAAAGTCAATATTGGAATGGACCAGTCCCCAAAATATTTCAATTTGGGAGTTGATTGCACCCCTAAAGAAGTTGATAAATATGTCACCTTATTCAAGGAATGTATTGATGTGTTTTCTTGGACCTATGACGACTTAAAGGATTATGAAAAAATGATATTCCAGTGTATCATTCCTTTTCAGGAAGAAGCCGAACCGATGAAACAAAAAATAAGATTGATGAATCCCAAGATGAAGTCTCTGGTAAAAACTGAGTTGGAAAAGTTGAAAAAGGTAGGGATAACCTATCCCATCAAACATTCAAACTATATTTCGAATACAGTGATTTTCAGGAAGAAAACTAGGGAAATTTGAATGTGCGTCGACTTCAGAGATCTTAACAAGGGCAGCATAAAAGATAATTTCCCGCTGCCCAACATGGAATTTCTTCTACAACAAGTTGCAAGATCGACATGCATGTCTATGTTAGACGGTTTCTCTGGATATAATCAATTTTTAGTGTTTGAGGAAGATAGAGAAAATACAACATTTATCACACCATGGTAACATATGCATATCCTAGAATTCCCTTTGGTTTGAAGAATGTTGGAACCACGTTCTAAAGGTCCATGGATCATGTGTTCAGTGGAATGATAGGAAATTTCATTACATACTACCAACATGACTTGAAAGTGCATTCAAGATAAGGGAAGATCACATCCATCATTTAAGAAAAGTCTTTGAAGTATGTATATTATACGGAGTCTCTCTCAACCCAAATAAATGCTTGTTTGTTGTGACTTAAGGCAAGCTATTGGGCCACATTGTATGCAAGGAAGGGATTTACATTGATCCTAAAATAGTTAAAGTGATTAATGAACTCAACCCCCAGATATCTAGAAAGGGAGTCCAGTCATTCTTAAAGAAAAATACTTTTGTTCGAAGATTTGTTCCTAATTACGCAAGCATCATAAAACCCATCAATTTGTTGTTGAAAAAATAACAAAGGTTCGAGTGGACAAAATATATTCAGGAAGCATTCAACAATATCAAGGGGACCATCAACACTGCTCCCATCCTCATTAGTCCAGATTTTCAAAGGGATTTTATTATCTATTCATTTTCTACATAGGAAGTTGTTGCGTCCATCCTCACTCAGAAAATAGCAACCGAGAAGATCTCCCCATAGGTTTTATGACAAAACCTCTACACTATTATGAGTTGAGGTATTCAAAAATCAAGAAATAAGATTTGGATCTTGTAAAATCTCTAGCACACTATCAGACGTATATACTAAACTCTCATGTTATTTCCTATGTCCCCTCATCCCCTGTCAAGATGTTTATAAATCAATAGTTGAGAGAAGGGAAATGGGCCAATTGGTTAGCAAAAATTCAAGAGTACGATATCAAAATCAAACCATTGAAGGAAATAAAAGGAAAAGGATTATGCAAGCTTATGGAAAATGGTGACTTAGTCGATGGGATGATTTCAATTTCAGCTGAGGAACCATTAACTGATTCAAAATGGTATAGAGATATCATATTATATTTAAGATCTGGGAAATTCCCTGTTACAATGAGTTCCAAGGAGTGAAGGACACTCAAGATGAAGGCGAACCAATATATGTTGATTTTTTCTATACTTTTCAGAAGAAATTTCGATGGTATACTGTTGAGATGTGTCAATGAGAATCAATTTGCCAAGACTGATCAAATAATTCCACAAGGGAATATGCAGTGGAAACTTCGCACCCAATGCAACTGCTCACAAAATAATCAGAGAAGGATTTTACTCGTCGTCGATCTTCAGGGACTCCTACGTTGTGATAATGAGATGTTTTTCATGCCAGTAGTTCTCAGGAAAAATGAAGAAAGTTGCGATGCCTTTGCAAATGATTATGGTGGAAAAACCATTTTCCCAATGGGAACTCAATGTCGTTGGGTTGATTAATCTGAAATCTAGCAAAGGGAACATGTACATTCTAACAAATACCAATTATTTCACAAAATGGCCAGAAGCAGTGGCATTGAAGAAGGTCGAAGCTGAAGAATTGATTGGATTCCTCAATAACAACATTCTGTCAAGGTTTGGTGTCCCTAATAAATTTATCACATAAAACAATTTGATCTTCATTGGGTCAAAATTCACATAGTTTTGCGAACAATATGGGATCATCATGGATCCATATTCGATTTATTATCCTCAATGGAATGGCCTTTCCGAATCCATGAACAAAAAAATTATGCAAATATTGAAGAGAAATGTTGATGGAAACTAGAGGAATTGACATCTGAAGCTGACATAAGTATTATGGGAAAGCAGGAAAACCCTGAAGGATAGTACCAGAATGACTCCATATCTATTGGTTTATGGGAAAGAGGAAAAAATTCCAATTGAACTAGAGCTTAATGCATTGATCTTCATGGTTAATACTGAAGATACATAATACACTTTGCCTGCCTAGAAAAGGATCAACCAATAGATGAAGATAGAGGATGACTGAAGAAAAACCCCGAATCAGACTTCTCAAAGGAAGCAGATTGTCAAAAAATGTTTTGATGAAAGCACAACTATGAAGAAATTTCAGAAGGGAGAATTGGTACTGATTTGGAAAAAATCCAAGGAAAATCCATCCACGCACACAAAGTTTGAAGCACTCTCAATCAAACCCTATGTTTTCGAAAATATATTGGGCTTCAACTCATATATGCTCCTAGACATGAAATGAAAAATGTTAATGTTTTCTATCAATGGGAAACATATGAAAGTTTTCTTCTCCTAAAACTTTTTTTTCATTCTCATTGTACATAATTTTATTTCTAGTTTGTATATTCTTAATACGACTCCATAACCTAATGGGTGGAAGCACCTAGTCATGGGAGATTCTAGATTCTTGAAAACCCATAGGGGGTCATCATCCCACAGTTGGAGCCTGTTGTTGAGATCATTTCCTGCCTTCAAAAAATTCCCTCCCCTTTTCTATTCTCTCAAATTATTTTCTCCCTTTCTTTTCCCCCTTCTACACTTACCCATTTTTTCCTTCTTACTAACCCTTTCTAGTTCTAACACTTAGTCGCATTTATAGACTGCGGGTTCCCGGGTTGGCAGAATTACAATTTCTCACCTCCTTCTACAACTTCACATCACGAGTCTGACTAACCGTTGTGTTGACCCATACTTAGACGATTCTAGGATCACGGGTTTCCAGGTTGACAAGATAAATATTTCATGTTCTTGTGTTCCTTGATAGACACATTGCACCAAAGAGGTTTGTGATCTACATTTTGATCCCCAGACTCCCTGAACTGCCTAAGTTTCATTCCGCCTACATGAGTCCATCTGACCATCATTTCATCCCATACTTCGCCAATTTTGCACCTCGTACCACCACAGGATCTCAATTTTGTGGGTTCTGGGGTTCACAAAAATATCAAATCACATATTGCCCTCGTCCGGCCCTACCACTCTCGTGCCCTTCCCAATGCACATTTACTATGATTTTAATGCTAATAAATTACATACAATTTCGAAATGATGGTCATTAATAAGTGAAAGGCTCGAGGAGATCTCTTATTAAAATGCATTAAAAAATGATTTAGGAAGGATTATATCATCTCCCTCCAGTGTTCATTCCTAACACAATTTAGATCAAGGGAACGTTTTCATCGACTTACAGGAGCAACTCGATAATAGATCTATGGAGACACACTGAACATTTTCGATCTTTCAATGGTCCAGGGCATATTCCTATTATTCATCCCCTTCTTCCCAAAAATAAATAATATGGGCATATGGAATTGATCATGCAGGTTGTGTCCTAGAAGTTTTTTATTGTAAGGAGTTGGTCACCTGGTGCCCTAAGAGATATATTCCATGGCCAACGAATCATTCAGTTGTGGGACCATTCCCCTATCTCTCTGTCACCTCAGGTTTTTCGTAAGATGTTGAGGCTTCTCGAGCCAACACTCACCTTCAAAGGTGAAGATTGTAGGGAGTTCTTAAAAAAAACATGACAATGGACTAGACCTCTTACCTGAATTCCTAGAGAACCTAGTGGTCGTCCCCGAGGACATCACAAGATTGAAAGTTGGCTCATTTAAAAATCCCTTCCGGGAAATTGCATGGATTTTTATGAGGATAAGAGGATAGGAAACCATGGCCACCATATCCCATATGATTCTTTACATTCTATATTTTATGGTCAAAGAACGGGACATATTCGATTGGGGTAAGTTGATTTCCATTGAAATATCTTCCAAATTGGCACAATACAAGAAGGAGAATAAATTATTTATGTCATCTTATTTGGTTTTTGCGATAGCGAATTGCTGTCAGTTCCTGAGATTATCTGTGTGCAAGAAGGTAAACTGTGAATTCAACCCAATAACAATTGGTATCAAACATTATGGAGGCATAAGGCCTGCAAGCATTTTTATGAAGTTTTTAATGATTTTGTATCAGTTTTTAAAGTTTTTTTGTTTGGAAAGAATACTCCCCGGATGTATGACCAAGCGAGTAAGTTCCTGGATAGGAATGGGAAACTATAACAAATGGAAAATTACAACATTATAAGGATTTTTGGATCTAGGAAAATCCTTCCTTCCGTGCCACATATCTGACAAAATGTTTGTTGATGAAATAGCAAGGCAGTACAACTACTAGTTGCATTTTTTCCATGAAAAGAGGAAAAATAAATTCATATCTCTACCTTGGAAAGTCGGGGATTTCATATTCAGAAATATGAACAAGATTGATGAATTCACAGGCCACTTCCAAAACCTCAATTTAAAATATGTTGAAAAAGTAAAATGGTTTGACCTTAGTGGTATTTTTGTAGAACATCTATTGGTTGTTGGTTTCAACAATTCTTTCATTAATACTATTCTGAATGAAGAAAAAGATAATTCCTCAAGCACTCCCACTTGCAACACCGACAACTTGGAGACAATACTCAACACTAATGAGTTGTAAAATCATAAAGGAAAAGGTCTGGGTGAGAAAAATTCCCAATCCCCGACTTTCACGCCAAAGAGTACAACATCTCGAAGTAGCACTCCAACGACCTACCAAAGTAAGAAAGTAACACATAGTTATTCAGGTGGAGGAGGAGATAAAAAATTGAAAGTTATCATAAACTTCCCTTGAGGAAGAAAAGAAAAAACATTTTGCAAGAAGAGGAGGGACCTTGAGGAGAAAGTGATATCCATGACCTGTCCCTCAAGGAGATGGAACTCAAAATTGACATCGAGAAAGTGTTCCCCAACATGGATTAGCTAGAGAACACTACTCACCAGATCCCTTAGATAGAAATAATTGATACCGATACCTTCAACAAAGAAGAGTCTTTTGCATTTCAGAGTGTTTTTTTTGATAGGGAGTCCAAAAAATTGATTATTGAGAAAATAGATATAAATAATAAGAAGGGGAAATATCATTCATAGATTAACCTACGGAACACACATCCTTCCCAAATTTACCAGATACACTAAGCATCTAGAGATGCTCTAGACAATTATATTGGAGGCCTTGAAGCAGAGAATGTCAGGTTAAAAGAGAAAATCAAATAATTGGAGGAAGATTTGATGCCCCTTCTAGTGCTTGCTAGTACTTTAGCAATGATCGGGCCTACCACACCTGCAACAAAATTAAAAGGATCGATAAGCATTCTCACATTAGCCCGAGGCTATGTGGAAAATAATATGAAGAAAAGAATGGAATTAATAATAGAGGCTTGGGATATGTCAAATATCTTGGTCTCTTTTGGAACGAGAGCACATGCTTTTCATGAATATTTGCAGGCAGATTTGAAAAATTTGCAAGTTTTCTACCTTGATGTGGTTGTACAATTTGGTGTTAAAGTTAAAAATATGAAAAAATTGAGAAGAACATAGGAGGATATCCCTTCTCTGAACCGGATAAAACAAGTGAACACATGTTGGAAGGAAAAGGTTAAAAACATGAATATTATTGTTCAAGCATGCATCCAGGCCATAACCAGAAGGGAGGAATTATTCAAGAAGCTAACTGAGATAAATCTAGCTGGAAACACCATTGAGGTACAAGACCCCAAATTGATACTCAACTCATTATTCTTAACCAAACAAGAATTTGTTGAACAAGTTGAGATCTTTAAAGGGTTATCATTTTAAAATTTCTATGGAATTCTTGAATATGGTGAAGATGACGTGGAAAACTAGCTAGTTGATTATTCGATAAAAAATCAAGATATTGAAGAAGTTTTGTGTAACACTTCTGTTTATCTAAGGGACTTGGTAGGCAAAATATTCAATATAAAAATCTGGCATGAAATCAACGTGGCACCAATGAAGAGATTCATCGAGGAGTGGTTCAAAAAGGTTGTCGACAAGCTTACCAATGAAGGGGAAAGGATGATTTAGACAGTTCCTGTAACTGCCGAGGATATCCATAAAAGAACATCATTGAGCAAGTGACAAACCATGAGATACTATCATAGTAAGTTCACAATGATCACATCTTTCTATGTTTATCAAGCTCTTCATCCAGTTACTCCACCTCTTTAAATATAAAGGTTTAAATGAAGAATGATATTTTCTTTCTTCTTTTTTCAAGGTATTTCTACCTTCCTCTACCCACTTTCTTCTTTCTACAAGCTTCATTCTTATACATATTTTATTTATGGTCCATGAGAGCCCCAATCCCAGTCATTATGACAAACACATTTTAATTTCAAGGAATATGTATTGAACTATATATTTTTTAGAAATTCCAAGAGAGATATTTTGGGAACAATCTCCACTGTACTTTGTAACCCATTTTTTTCTTAATATAAAGTATTTGAGGTTGATCTATCATGATCTCCATTTGATTTGCCCATGTAATACTCTTTCAAAGTTCTCTTATGCATTAAAATCATTTTCTTTTAGTTTTTATGTGATAAGAAATCTTTATCCCTACTATGATGGATGTGATGAAGTTCTATTTATTTGATTTAAATGTATGAATGTGTGTGTTTCATGGTCCATTCTCAAGAACTCTCTCTTTAAAAGAAAATAAAATATTTTCCATTTTCTGTTATATCTATTTTACTTTTTGTTGACGAGATTCTTATAAAAGTCCCATATTTATAAATCTCAGACAGAGGAGTACCACGTCTATACAAATGTAGGAGGATCTTCATCCTCGCGAGGTTGTCATTTCTGTGCCAACAGATTCAAGCATCAACATGCATTTATTGAAAGAAAACTCCTCCCTTCAATTATTTTTCACTCAATGACTAAAGCAGAAAAAAATTGAAATTATTGCATAATGATAGTTGTATTTTCTCTCATATAACATAGATTGTTCATGCTATGATTACATGAATAGGGAATCTTGTCATACAATCATTACCATCAAACAAACGCCTCTAATATTTTGAATCCTCATTGAAACCAATCCTTAAGTGAAAGGATATATACAACTGGTCATTCAGTATGGGAATTACCTAATCAGAAAAAACGTCATTATGTAGAAAGAAGGAAAACTTATATGTAATCATAGGCACTCTCTACCCCTGTCTCCTGACATATATCCATTCCATATTGGAGGTTAATCCATAAATATATTATCATTCAAGGAATAACTATGTTGACAAAAGGGGAATCCTCTAATGCATCCATGTTAATTAATTACCATGTCTCTCTACCCAGGTCCAAGCAGTTTTGTTCGAATTGTGAGCCACAATGAAAACATTTGCTTCCTTTTAAATACATGAAATTATAACCTATTTTGAAACCCTATCTATGATGAGACCCACCCATCAGGATCTCCTCATCGACCTTGTTTGTATTAGGATCTTATTTCATAAACCCATATCCTACAAGCCTATTAGACCTTTCTCATTGGTTTTGATTCATCGGGATGACGAATAAACACCCCTTCCCTACTTGCTGGTGTGTGTAGCCCACAATCCTATCAAACTCCCCTTTATGGAGCAAAGACTTGGTTCTCCTCTTTCTCCCTCAAATCAACCTTTTTCTTGAATCAATAGCCCGATCTATGCACACAACCATCAACCTACCCAATTTGAATTGGAGAATCCCATGACTTCTAGTTTTTTTTTCATTACCAGTATCAAGTTTTGACAACCTATCATGCTTAGAACATCATATTTCTCCACTTTCTAAATGAAATTTTCCCTGGGGATTTTCCCAATTCGATAAGCTTATTGTACTCTCCTACTGGATCTCTGTAGCAACAAGTCATGATTTTATCCTATTTCCTCATCCTACTATGTTTCCCCACAAGGGTGATGTGTCTTCGATATGTTAACCAAAAGTACCACATTGACATGTGTTGAATTTCCTTAAGATTTGGATAGCACACACTCATCGATCTCGAGATTTAAAGTAAATATGTCAATTTCCCTCATCAATTTCAACCATTAGAACATGCCTCTTTGACAATATTCAATAGCGCTATTCTTCCTAAGTGCCTATTCAGTTTCCCATTTCTAAAGGACTATCGGAAACCCTCCCATTGGAAGGCATGGCTCTAAATCAATTAGATATTTTTTATTTCTGAGGATTTTCTCCAAACGAGTCATGCAATATCTTCTTGCACACTTATCGATTTAGATAAAATATTATCTTATTCACCTTTGTTAGATCCCGATTGCAATGATGGCAAGATTATAAAATGTTTTTGAACATAGGGAATCACCTTATGGTCAAAGTTTCAAAGACATGTGTGAAACGTACCAGGACAACTGAATCAATAGTTAAGATTTAGTTCAATAGAATATCAACAACAACCAAATTTTCTCATTGGAATATCATTTCTCTAAGGAAGGAACACTAAACCAAGATGCAAAAAACATGTCTCGAAATTAAAATTGGAGGGGAAACACTCATCCAAGAACTCTTTAGGAAAATCATATGAAGGAACTTAATATCTGGTGATGTATTTAGGGTAACAATATAAAGGGAGGATAATGATCCATGCTCCTCTCCATTACAAAAATCAAGCTTCACGTAGGGGAAACATGGTTATATGTCATAATACTTCTTCAATATATGAAACAGAACTAAGAAAACATGAGATAAACATGGATTTAGTGGCTATTTGATAAGGTAGATCTGTCACGTGGAGTATGTATTTATAAATTATGCCAACAGAGTTGTAAAAAGTCATTACAACCACTCACCATCACCCACAATGACTGAAAGAATACTATAGATGTAACTCTTTGGTAAAACAAAGGAAGAAATGATAATAATGATAATAATCTATGAAGGGATTTAGAGAGGAGTACCATGAAGATAAATCCAACTTCGTGGATTCTCCCTCTAGGAGGAACTAATCTTTTAAATTTTTCTCGATAATTTGAGAGTCTTCACTTATTTTTGCAAAGAGGTAGAACACATTTTCTCTATAGGCTAGAAATATAAACCTTCGAGGTGAGGAATTATGCAGTTCATCCTAAGGCATCCCTGGACCAAATAATTCAAGGAGATTCATTTTGAAATTCATCCTAAGGCATTTCTTCACCTACTAGTCAAGATTATGCTACAATGAAGAAATCAATGGAAAGTGTTGCGGCCGATGTTTTTCTTATTCAGGGGCGGTGAAATATGAGTGGTTCATTCTTCCAACCAGCAAAAATACATGAAGTAGAGATACCATGAAGGGTCTGATCCAAAACATGGAAGGTTCCATATTGAATTAATGAAATTGGGGAAGGATGAATTGTAGGCAACTATAATCTTTGTCAACAAGAGATCAGACCCAAGGACCTCCTAGGTAATTCCCTATTATCTATTTCTCAGGTTCTTGTTCTAGGGAAGAGAAAGATATCTAGGATAATATCATTTCTCATGAAATGGATAGAAAATAAAATATTCATAACCGAAGAAAGATAAAATAAGATAAAGTATCTCGCACGAGAAATTTGTTGGAAGATTTTATCACTTGGTATTTTCCATGGGTTGTATCAAGGAAACCCCAAGGTAACCATTTCAACCTACTTTAGAATGTATTTATGAACTAATACAATCAGAGAGGGCCCTCTCAATAGCCAAATTATTTCACATTCAAAGATATTCAATATTCACACTTAGAAGGTCTGATTTCTGGTAGGAACATTTTTTAATTTATAGAATATGGTAAGACAAGAAGGGGGGGTACCATTGGGTAGTGGATTCTAATATGAATCTTAAATAATTGTAGGTTCAACTTAGTTGAATTCTTCTAACAATCTCCAAGGCATATCAAGTATTATGTTCAGGAAATATTGATAAAGAATGTTATAGGATAGGAAAACAATCCCACTATAGTAGAAGCATTAAAACAATGAATTTATATTGCAGCGTTAGACAATATAAATAATGAGTGAAAAGTGACTGCTGAAAATAGAGTATTGAAATAAAGTAAATTCTAAATCTAGGAAATCATTTAACATAACATAATAAAATCTATACGAAGAGGAATTTATATAATAAATCTTTGTCATGTACTCTTAGATCATATCAGGAAGAAGAACACATTTATGAAAGATGAAAACAGGAAAACATGTTGGACAATAATGCTCTAATGAATCTCAGAAAAGTAGCAGAGGAACTTATGCATTCACTTGCTAAAGGATAAATAGATCATCTCATTATACAAAAAGACTCTCTCCTAATGAGAGTCCAATCCTCCTCTCCTCTTGTACAATGAATATATAGAAATATAGGTCCTTTACAAATCACTAATTTGAAATCCAATCCCTTTCCAAAAATAGAAACAATTACAAACAGAAAATGAAATGTTTTAATTGACTTTCTGCTTTTTAGGAGGCAAAATTATGAAAACTAGGCTTTAAAATTCCACTTTCAATTCTCAAACTATAACAGTTGTGTAAACTGTGAGAACGATTTTTGTATATACACTCGTTCTAAAGAAAAACCTCTCTCTGTCTCTTGAAATTCATCTCCAGATGGCCGGAATACATGTCGCAAAAACATGTATCAAATAGGAAATCATGAAAAATGAAAATAGGGCTCAAATATTCCTTCGAGTCTCCCAATCCATGAAACCTGTGTGAAAAATGAAAGAGGTTAATGTTCTTGGGTCCATTATTGAAAATAATCTCCTTCGTATTTTTAAAATTCATCCTCGTTTACTCAAAAATCCTCCTGGAAGTCAACTGGTCAAAAATACCATTTCGACAGTCTTAGAACAAAGTTTCCGTAGCACATTTTGTAGCACATTTTGTAACACCTCTCTAAATTCACAGCGCCTGATCCAGTACATAGAACCAAAGGAAAATCAAGTATACAAACCCTTCTCGACATACAAAGAAGAAAACAATCTCATGGAGTGCCTGATGGCTATGAGGTTGATGTTGTTAATTTCAGATTTGCACTCAGATGCCTGCAAGCTACCTAACCTCCAACCCTCTTCCTTAACTAGTTTGCAGCGCCATTTCGCAACACCAACACAAATATAGATTGCACATTATGAGGAGGCTGTTACTTGATGGTATGACATAATCCTTGGAGAAAATTCTCAATATTATGTGTTAACATCTGGCTCCACAGGGGATGGAGAACTCCCTGTGAGGTTCCAAGAACATGCAGTTCCAGTGCCTTATCCATGGGCTTCTCCCAAACTTTAACCTTTGCAACCTACTCTGACCTATGATCTTAAAATGAAACCAAATGCAAATTGAAAACTAAAGCTTAAAAACACATGCTGCAAATCTAAAACTCAAACTGGAAAAAATGTTGAAAACAATGCTTTCCCAACAAGCTTATTGCACACACCTACTCTAATTACTGGGGAAAATGAAGCATTCAAGTTACATGAAACATCCATTGAATCCATTTCAACATTTTTTCAATTTTTTGTAGCTTTGAAATGTGCTTCCTTAAGCACCAGAGGTAATGCCTACTTAAAGGCACATTGTTGGGCCCGAGATATGATCACTTTTGTGTTGGTTATTATATATTTTTGCTACATGTACATATGCGTTTTTCATCTTTTAAAGGAGATTTTTGAAGAATTTCATGATAAAATGGTATGATCTCCATAAGGTATTTGTAATTCATGTTTAATGATTCATTCAAGTACAATTCATCATGTTTTATGGTTTCCAAGAGCTAATTCACATTTTTTTGGTGTTACAGGGAAAAAACACACTATGTTTCTAGTTCTGGCACTTGATCCAACACTTGATCCGACACTCGTTCTGGCACTTGATCCGACACTCGTTCCAGCACTCTGTATTGCACAAAAATGGAAGGGGAGTTGGTGGTTATGGCATTGGCGACCAATGTTGGGTGAATCGGGAACATGAGTTTTGTTTGTCCTTATCCCCTCCAACTACTAAGCTCTAGACAACTCAGTTTCAGTTGTCCAAAGAAGATGATTATTGGCTCGCTCTGTTTAATCTGTTAGGGCATCATTTATTGTATTTTGCTGAAATTAGAAGTGGTTCGACCCTCCTATGGTCGATCACTTTTGTTGTAAGCTTATAAATACTGATAGGATGGTTAATAGATTGTTAAGAAAGTAGAAGAACCATTGTATTGGAGAAAAACTTGTTTTTCTCTGTTTTTGAGTTTTTACATTGCCAGAATTATGCCATAACTGTGTTTTTGGATTTTTATGGTGAATTCGCTTTGTTAAGTTCGTGGTGTTCTTGTAGGAGGTAGCCACAACTCTCTGGAGGGCCACCAACAATCTGGTGGTCATTCTTATGTTTGTTTTTCATTTCCTAATTTAATTGCTCTCTTTTTATTTCCTGCACATGTATATTTTTATTTAGTTAATTAATTTGTTGTAGCTTAATTGTCTTTTCTCTCTTTTGTAGGTTAGATGATGATATGTGTTAGTGTGTATTGATTTTGTAGATTAGGAATAGATTTGCAAGTCGCTATACTAACCCTGTGTGCAATTAGAAAGTCTCTCTCTCTCTCTCACTCTTTATACTAACCCCGTGTGAAAAGTAGATGTTAAATAATGCTTTCTTTTATAATTTTACAGTCCAGTTTAGAACATATTTTTAATTAGAACAGAGCATAGTTTTAATTTGAGTTTTTTTTTGACAAGGATTGATCGATGGATAAATTTAATTCCATTTTTTATTTATAGATTGCTTACTTCAGTTTTATATAGATTTCATTTAATTAGTTGTTGGTTAATATAGATTGTTAATTTACTTTTTAATATCAGTTTTTAATTTTTGTTTTTAATTATTTCTTTATTGTATTTTGAATAATTAGAGTAGACATAGCATAGTTTTCTTTTATGCAATTTCCTTTCATAGATTAAAATGCAATTAAATTTCTTAGTTAAATAATGATGATCTCGTTATGTTGTTGATGGTTTATACATGAATATGCATGGTATTTAACATTACTTTTATCATGGCTAAGTTTTCATTGGATTGTTTACTTCACACCTTTCATTTTGCCATCGAGATTAGTGTTGAGCTTATACCATTGGAATTGTCCTTTGTTGTCAAGTGTCATCGAGATATCATCCGTCACCACCAAAGGCATTCACACAACCACCAAGATTATATTTGAATTGTCATAAGTTAAAAGAATAGTTTTCCTTCTTTCATAGATATAGTTTCTTTCTTTCATAGCTTAGGAAATAGTCTTATTTGTTGTTGTAGGATAGATAGACTTTGCTTTGATAGATTATATAGTAGTTTTCTCAAGAATTAGTTGTTAGTATTTCTTGCTCTCAATAGACTAGATTTCCTTTCATGCATTGCATTGAGCATTTAAATTTCCTTTCATGCAAGAGAAATAGTTTTACATTAGGCATTTAATCCACTTGCCTCTTAGGCTAGATAGTTGTTCAATGAGAAGTCTTTCTTGCATTAGTTAGTTTCCTTCACTTACTTGTGTTTTTCTTTTGTAGGTTAGTTAGTTGCCTTTGCTTACTTGTCTTTTTCTTTAGTAGGTTAGTTAGGTGTATTTTCTTACTGGTCTATTTTATTTAATAGGTTAGGTAGGTGCTTTTGCTTAATTTCTTATTTATTTTCTTTCATAGGGTAGTTGCTCATTGAATGTAGGTTGGCAATATAAAGAAGTTTTATTTTGTCATTTGCCTATTATGCTTAGTATTTTTCTTTTGCTTATTGTTAAATGAGTTTTCTTTACACAGAGTTTTCATTTTCTTTCTTAGGAACTATCCATCGACCCTTGGCCCAAAAGTACTTAGGTTACCTAGTTTCATTTTGCTTAGTACGGTTTGTTCATTAGATAGTTTTTCTTGAGTAGATTAGTGACGCAGACGCCAACACTATCATCCCTCAGGTCGACAATCTTCTACAGGATCGCTTTACTTCCTCTCCTTGAGTTGGATTGACTCTTCGATTCCTCTTTGGGGAATCCAACAATCACAAAATGATGCTTCTCCACAGGTCCTTGTGAATTGAGCTCACGCGATCGAACACAAAACCTCAATTCCCACCTCTTTTTGACCAAACAATGTGGTCATGTTTCTCACGATTTCGGGACCTCGGAGTTCGTGACTTCACAACTTCTCCTCCCAAATCTTCAACTCTTCACCTTCCGAGACCCAAACTTCCGATGTTCCTAAGCACTTATCACAACTCGCCACTTGGGAGTTCATGAGTTGAAACTCCCAACTCTTGCTTCCAAATCTCGCGATACCCGAAATGTCGATATGGGTACACTCCTTCTCTTATCAGTGCCCTCTGCACGTGACCACCAGCTAGGCCTAACTCTAGAACTTTTTGCTTCTTGTCACTTCGTGAGTTTCGATGTCGAACTCTCGTTTCTTGTCTCGCAAATCCCTGAGGCACGAGAGGTCAATGGGGTATTGACTTCTTTCAACAAACGACATGTGTTCACTCAGTTCTTCCACGGCCCACCTCACGATTCTGTCACGTGTCCCTCGTGCTATCTTCACACTTCGCGATTTCACTCCTCAAGTGATGCCTCCTTGGTATCCCCAACACCCGAAGTGTCGAGATCCCAAAATCGTCAACAACCTTATCACAACTCATGACTTCAGGACTTTTGGGACGGAAGTCGCAACCTCCTATCCTCTGAAACGTCGAAATGTTGAAATGCTTGGACTTCGGCACGTGTCCAAGTATTGGGCCCCACTACTAAACTTTCTACCTTGTCGGGGTTTCAGACTTCGCAGTTTTGCGAATCCAAATGATGAAGTTTCTATCTTTCCACCCACGAAACCCCAAAATGGAATGTCGCGAGTAGATCCAACGGTCCTCATTGGCGTGAATCTATGACCCTCTCTCTCCTAAGCTTCCACTTGCAGAAAAATGACCACCATAACCTCCTTGTTCCTCTGCGAGATTTGAAGGCTCACGGGATTTCACGAATTCTCCACGGAGAATTCTGACCGTCCAGTCTCCCTTCTGAGAACTTCGGTAAATTCGATAAAATGGTTTTCCATGGAACTTAACCACCTGCAACATAAAATTTCGACGCCTCCTTTCAACACTTGAAGGCACTAAGTCTTCTGAGGTTTTCTTCGACAACTTCGAAGACTCTATCCCACCTGAGTTTTCTCCAACTCCGAGTCTTAAAGAAGACTCCTGCACGCACTCCTTGTGGAAAATTCTTCAATTACTTCAAAGAATTGAAGTCTTTCGACTCTGCTCACTCCCTACAGTAGTAGTCCTTCAACAATTTTCCAGGTCTTACAAACCCTGAAACTACTCTCGGCCTACGCACACTTTTCACTGCTCCTGTGCCTAACTGAACTTCTGAGGAAATGAGAACAACAACTATCCTATCTGATCTTTCAGAGACAAAACTCTAAACTCTTGTCAACGCACTCCTTGCAGACAATTCAACTGCACTCCTTGTTGGAACTCTTGCTCAGATAGAGAAACAATTGAAATGCATTTCCCTTATTCTCTCTCTCTCTC
>ML814798.1:0-68284 GCA_009831015.1 Picea engelmannii | reverse complement strand
ACATTCAACAATGCACACATAGAGAATATATGAGAACCATGAGTCTGAATCAAGGCTTTTTGTATTAATCCAGAACTTCTGTACATGGAATTGTTCTACACAACTCTCTGCTTCTTCTCTTCTCCGCTCTATGCTCTCATCTTAGCAATAATAATAAAATTATACAATGAGGGTGTCTATATCTCGTTTCCCTCTTACGCTCTAAAACTATCTAATCTAAGCATTAAATTCTATCTACCTACATTCATTACACATAAAGGCTCCTATCTACTATGGATGAGAGCGGATCGCTCAAGTTCCTTTTACAATAATACAAGCATGCCTCCACTTAATGACTTCATTAATATTTCAAAACATTTTCAAAAAAATATTCTTGGTTCTTTTCCAACTGTCTCTTATCTCTGTGCTGGCTCGCTGCTGGCTATGCTTGCATGCCCTTACAATGATTCTGCATCATACTCCCTCTCTTGAAAATTTTCATGGGCTCTTGTCCATGAGCTCGTGCACGATCTGTCCATGCTTCTGTATTTTGGCTTCATTCTCCCAGTTGGCATCTTCAACTGGATGGCCCTTCCACTTGACCAAGTATTCAAAGTATTGCTTCTACCTGGTCCTCTTACCAACTCTTTTGTCCAGTATGCACTCCATCTATGTCTTTTTTGCAACTGGCATTTGTTTTGTCCACTAAACCTCTGGCTGTTCATTTCCTACTTCTGCTTCCTCAGCTTTATAGGGGTACAAATCTGAGACATTGAATATCGGAGAAATTCTGATCCCATCGGGTAATGCAATCTCATATGCATTCACCCCAAATTTCTTCAAGACCTTACATGGTCCGATCTTCTTCATCTTAAGTTTATTATATGTTCCCCTCATGAATCTTTCCTTTCTCAAATGTGCAAGGATCAAATTGCCAACTTCAAACTAAATTTCTCTCCTGTGTTGATCTGCCCTGCATTTAAATTTTTGGTTTGAATGTTTCAATCGCTCCTTCACTTGGTTGTGAAGCTCCTTCATCGCTTCTGCGAAATCTTCTGCACTAGCGCTCCTAGTCGCAATCTGTTCTGAATCTCTCAACTCAGAAATCCCTCTTGGTTGCATGCCATAGAAAATCTGAAATGAACTTTGTCATGTGCTCCTATTAATTGAATCATTATAAGCAGATTCCACTTGTGGCAGAATATTGTCCCACTGACTGTGGTGCTCTGTCACCAAACTCCTCAACAAGTCTCCCAAGCTCCTATTCACAGCTTCTGTTTGTCCATCTGTCTAGGGATGATAAGATAAATTGAACAACAAGTTCATCCCCATATTTTTCCATAAGGTTCTCTAGAAGTGTCCTACAAACTTAGTGTCTCGATATGAAACTATGCTTCTTGGCAAGCCATGAAGTCGAATGACTTCTTTGAAAAATAGGTTCACAATGTGAGTTGCATCACTGGTTTTCTGACATGGAATGAAATGTGACATTTTGAAAAATCTATCCACCACCACAAAGATTGAGTCAAACCCTCTTTTTGTTCTTGGAAAACCCAATATGAAGTCCAGGCTGACTGCATCCCATGGCCTCTCAGGTATGGGAAATGGTTGATAAAAACCTGCATTCTGCCTCTTTCCTTTTGAATGTTGACAAATTCTACATATGTCCACGAATCTTTTGACGTCTACTCACATTCTTGGCCAAAAATATGACTCATTCAACTTTGAAAATGTCTTTTCATGACCGAAATGTTCGGCCAATCCTCCACTGTGTTTCTCCTTCTGCAAATTCTCCCTCATGGAGCATTTTGGAATACAAATTTGATTACCTTTAAACAATAATCCTTCCTGGATCATGTATTCTGCCCATTGGCTTCTATCTCTGAGAATTGGATTCTCAGCTACTTCGTACGCCTCTTTAAAATCTATATCATCTTGATACATCTCCTTGAGATCATCAAAGCCCAACGTTTTGACCTTGAACTTCTGCAATAGCAAACACTTCCTTCTCAAAGCATCAACAACTTTGTTAGCAGTACCAAAAATATGTTTAATCACAAAAGTGAAATTTTGCATAAATTCAACCCATTTTACATTTATTTGATTCAACTTCTCATGTTGAGTCACAAATTGCAATGCATGATTATCACTGTATAAGGAAAACTCTTTAGGAATTAAGTAATGTCTCCATTTCTTCAGTGCCTGAATAATAGCATAGAACTCCTTGTCATATGTGGAGTATTTTACTTTCGCTTCATTCATCTTCTCGCTGAAGTATGCTATCGTCATGTATTCTTGACTCAAAATTTCCCCTATTGCAAATCCACTTGCATCACATTTCACTTGAAATGTCTTTTGGAAATCAAGCAACACCAGGATTGGTTGTTCCATGATTTTCCTTTTCAACAAATTAAAACTCTTTTCGTCTTCTTCTGTCCAGTGAAAAGATTTGTGTCTCTTCTTCACTGTGTCCATCATCGGTGCACTAATTCCACTGAAATTCTTGATGAACTTTCAGTAGAAACTAGCCAATCTATGAAAACTTCTCACCTCAAAGATATTCTTTAGTGATGGCCAATTCTTGATTACCTCCACCTTATCCGGATCCATCCTCAACTTATTTGTAGAAATAACAAACCCCAAATAAATGAGCTCCATCTTCATGAATGAGGATTTCTTCATGTTTCTCAACAACTTCTCTTGTTGTAACCTCTGCATCACTGTAGCCAAATGTTTCAGATGCTCTGCCTTTGTTTTACTGAAAATCAGTATGTCATCAAGGTACACAATGACAAATTTTTCGATGAAATCCTTAAGGACTTCATTCATCAATCTCATGAAAGTACTCGACACATTTGTTAAACCAAACGGAATAACAATCCATTCATACAACCCTTCATTAGTCTTGAAGGTTGTCTTCCATTCGTCACCTTCTCTCATACGAATCTGGTGATATCCAATTTTCAAATCAATCTTTGAAAAAAAATTGGCCCCACTCAAGCAATCCATCAGATCATCCATCCTTGGCAATGGAAATATGTACCTGATGGTTATTTTTTTTATTACCCTCAAGTCAGTACACATCCTCCAGCTTCTGTCTTTCTTCGAACTGAGTACTGTCAGAACAACACACAGACTCAAGCTTTCTCTAACCAAACCTTTGTCCAACAAATCCTGGACTTGTATTTTGACCTCTTCATTCTCCTAAGGCATCAATCTGTATCCTTCTTTGTTTGGAAAACTATCTCCAGGTATGAGATCAATGTGGTGACTCACACTTCTAATCAATGGCAACGAATGAGGTAGTTCGTCCACTACTATGTCAACGAACTCTTCCAACAGTTCTTGTACCTCTTCTGGTAAATCATCTACCCTTGTGCTGGTTAAAACAATCTTTGGCTTCCTGACCACAATGAATTAAGGTTCCTCCTTCTTCTTAACCTCTGTAATAAGTTCCTTCCCACTCATGAGAAGTATAGTGTTACTTACTTCAGGCTTCACCTCTTTATCCTTAATCGATAACAACATGTGTGTTCACTCATTCTTCTCTAGGGTGTATGTGTTCATTTTCCCATCATGAATCACATTCCTGTCATATTGCCATGGTCTACCCAGAAATAGATGACAAAATCCCATAGGAATAACATCACAGAGTATTTCATCTTTATACCCTCCTATTTTAAACTCAACTAAACATTTCTTAGTGACATTTACCTGATGTCCTTTTTGCAACCACGAAACTATGTATGGGCTTGGATGATCAATTGTCTCCAGTGACAATTTTTCTACCATCTCTATAGAAACGAGATTATCCATGCTACTACTATCTATAATAACTTTACATTTCTAGTCTTTGGATTTGCACGTAGTCCAAAAAAGTCTGTTTCTTTGGACTGAACTCTCCACCTCCTTCTCTGGTGTCAAAAGAGATTTTCGCATCATCAACAACCTTCCACCTTCAACATCCTCTGCCTCAACATTTTGCCTTTGTGCTTTGGCAATGTGAGTCTCTCCTTCCTCTTTCTTCTTGTCTGGACATTCATAAGACTTGTGTCCAACTTTTCCACACGTGAAGCATTTTATCACTCCACTTCTTCCTCTTCCTCTACCTCTAGTACATGGAAAAATGTTGTTATCAGCATACTCTCCTCTCTAATCAGCATACTTCCTTCTCTATCCAACATATTTCCCTTTCTGTGAGCTTCCACCTCTCTCAATATGACGTTTCTTCTAGTCTTCCTTAGGCTTCTGACTTCTATCTTGGACAACTAGTTTTCCCCTGGCTTGACTTCTACCTCGACCTCTTTGACCTTGTCTTCGGCTCAGCTTCTCTTCCACCTTTAGAGCCATTTGATAAGAATCTTCCACCGTTCAGATGGTCATCATGTTCATCTCGTCCTGAATTTCGTATCTCAGGCCATTCATATACCTGAAAAACTTTTCATCATTACTTTCACGATGACCTACTCTGATGTTCAGCCTGTAGAAATCTTTAGTGTACTCCTTCACTATCATCAGCTTCTATCTCAAGTTCTGCATCCTTCAAAATAGAGTAATATGGTAATCTCTGGGAATGAATTTTTCTTTCATCTTTGCAATCATCCTATCCCAACTCTTGATTTTCTGCTTATCTTGGCAGCGTCTATCAGCTTGTAGTTCATCCCACCACAATGCTACATGTCCTTTAAGTCTCGTGACAACATTTTTGACCTTCTTGTCTTCTTCGACATCTTCATAGTCAAAATATGTGTCCAGATCTCTAATCCAGTCTAGAATTTCTTCAGCATCCAAGTTTCCCTCATAAACTGGAATGTCCATTTTGGCTCTTATGCCCATTATTGCAACAACTCTAAGTAAGCGTTCATTTGTTGCATCTTCTGTTGTGACTTATTCTTCTCCATGTCTAGCTTCATCTTTTCTTTCGGACTCATTGACATCTCCAATATCAGTTGTGTGCCTCTGCTTTATTTCCATGTCCATGAATCTAGCGCGTAGGTCATGTATATCTCTTTCCATGACTGGATTCAGCACCTATCTACCTCTTTCTCTTGACACCTCCCTATCCTCTGGCAGATCGGGTGTTTGTCTGTCCCTTCTCCTCAGTGGAATGACTGAAATTCCTTCTCTCTTTTCCTACCTGAAATATACAAACAAGAATCAGGCTTTGATACCAGTTGACACAAACACCGACCCTATCGGCCTTCAGGTCGACAATCCGCTACAGGATCGCTTCACTTCCTCTCCTTGAGTTGGATTGACTATTCGATTCCTCTTCAGGGAATCCAACAAACACAAAACGATGCTTCTCCATAGGTCCTTGCGAATTGAGCTCACGCGATCGAACACGAAACCTTAATTCCCACCTCTTTTTGACCAAACAATGTGGTCATGTTTCTCATGATTTCAGGACCTCAGAGTTCGCAAATTTGCAAATTCTCCTCCCAAATATTCAACTCTTCACCTTCCAAGACCCAAAATTCCAATGTGCCTAAGCACTTGTCACAACTCACCACTCATGACCTCATGAGTTGAAATGCCCAACTCTTGCTTCCAAATCTCATGATACCCGAAATGTTGATATGGGTATGCTCCTTCTCTTGTCAGTGCCCTCCGCGCATGACCACTGGCTAGGCATAACTCTGGCACTTTTTTCTTCTTGCCGCTTAGTGAGTTTCAATGTCAAACTCTCGGTTCTTGTCTCGCGAATCCCTGAGGCATGAGAGGTCAACGGGGTATTGACTTCTTTCAACAGATGACACACATTCCCTCAGTTCTTCCACGGCCCACCTCACAATTATGTCACGTGTCCATCATGATATCTTCACACTTCGCGATTTCTCTCCTCAAGCGATGCCTCCTTTGTATCCTCGACACCCGAAGTGCCGAGATCCTGAACTCGTCAACAACCTTATCGCAACTCGCGACTTCAGGAATTTTGGAATGGAAGTTGCAACCTCCTATCCTTCAAAATGCCGAAATGCTTGGACTCCGACACGTTTCCAAGTACTAGGCCCCACTACGAAACTTTCTACCTTGTTGGGGTTTCAGACTTCGCAGTTTCACGAATCCAAATGATGAAGTTTCAATCTTTCCACCCACGAAACCCCGAAATGGAATTTCACGAGTAGATCCAATGGTCCTCGTTGGCATGAATCTACGACCCTTTGTCTCTTGATCTTCCGCTTGTAGAAAAATGACCACCGTAACCTCCTTGCTCCTCTACAAGATCTGATGGCTTGTGGGATTTCATGAATTGTCCATGGAGAATTTCGACCATCCATTCTCCCTTCTGAGAACTTCTGCAAATTCGATAAAATGGTTTGCCACGGAACTTAACCACTTGCAAAATAAACTTGTGATGCCTCCTTTCAACACTTGAAGGCACTAACTCTTCTGAGGTTTTCTTCGACAACTTCGAAGACTCTATCCCTCCTGATCTTTCTCCAACTCCAAGTCTTAAAGAAGTCTCCTGTACACACTCCTTGTGGAAAATTCTTCAATTACTTCAAAGAATTGAAGTCCTTCGACTCCGTGCCCTCCCTGCATCAGTAGTCCTTAAACAATTTTCCAAGTCTTACAAACCTTGAAACTACTCTCAGCCTACGCACACTTTGCACGACTCATGTGCTTAACTGCACTTCTGAGGAAATGAGAACAACAACTATCCTATCTGAGATTTCAGAGACAAAAATCTGAACTCTTGTCAATACACTCCTTGCGGAAAATTCAACTGCACTCCTTGCAGGAAATCTTACTTAGATAGAGAAACAATTGAAACTCATTTCCCTTACTCTCTCTCTCTCTCTCTTAGATTTCAAACATTTAACAAGAAATCATTCATACACAACATAAACAACAAATGCATGACAAAAAGAGTAAAACATTCATGAGCATACCATTCAACAATGCACACACAGAGAATATATGAGAACCATAAGTCTGAATCAAGGAATTTTGTATTAATCTATAACTTTTGTACATGGAATTCTTCTACACAGATCTCTGCTTCTTCTCTTCTCTTCTCTATGCTCTCATCTTAACATTAATAATACAATTATACAATGAGGGTGTCTATATCCTGTTTCCCTCTTGCGCTCTAAAACTGTCTAATCTAAGCATTAAATTCTATCTACCTACATTCATTACACATAAAGGCTCCTATATACTATGGATGAGAGTGGATCGCTCAAGGTCCTTTTACAATAATACAAGCATGCCTCCACTTAATAACTTCCTTAATATTTCAAAACATTTTCAAAAAAATGTGCTCGGTGCTTTTCCAGTTGTCTCTTATCTTTGCACTGGCTCGCTGTTGGCTATGCTTGCACGCCTTTACGATGCTCCTACATCAATTATCCTTATATAGTTGTCTTCCTTAGTTAGACTATACTCCTACCATCCTTCTACCTTTGGCATATATTTTTCTACAACTCTAAGTTTACTTACCCCGGGTTGACAATTTAATTAAGGGTTTTTAAGTGTCTTTTTAGTGCATATAGAACAACCATCATTTTTGGCGTGGTTGCAAGGGACTTGTCTCAAGGTAAAAAGTAGTTAGGAATTAGATCATTTCTAGACCTTAGAATTAGTTTGGTGGTGGGGGAAATTTAATATGAGAGGTAAGAACCTGTGCATCTGCTATAGAAGGTTCCCCCAAACCCAATGGTAGTTTTTCTTTTTGTGTTTGTTTGCTTTCATGAATAGACCTAGGAATCAAATGGTAGCTTTTTCTTATTGTTTTTTCTTTCTTTCTTGAATAGGCCCAGAGACCCACAAGGTAGATACATTAAATATCAAATCATACCTTTCAACCAAGGTTCCTTCCGATCTCTTTGGGGGAAGGAACATTCCACTTATAAAATGCGCAGACCGATACCAAAAAACAGAAGCTAGATTGACTCAAAGAGATAAAAGAGTCTCTGAAGGGACTAACACATGGAGCACTATAGAACAAGAAACTGAAGCATCCTTCAAATTAGGACAGGAGGCAAGACCACTAGAGTCTTCCATAGAACTAAACAATACAACCTTTGCTTTTACACCACCACCAGGGGACCCTAATTTTAGGGACATCATAGACCCTGAACAAATGAATATTTTGTTTGGTAGTTCAACCAATGTAATCATCTCTCAAATTGACACAGAAAATTTGGCACCAATAGTCTCAACCAGCTCAAGTAGAGTCTAGACATCCAATCCATAGGAAGACCTTTCCATCAAAGGGAAAGCCTATTTTATTCAAAAGTAAAACCACCTAGGTACTCTCTTTTCAGAAATCAAGCCAATATGGATGATCAGGAGGACCATAACAATGTAAGACATGGAGAGGAATAAGAAACTGGAAACCAAACCAAAACTACCTTCAGATTTCCAATTTTAGACACCACTCTGAATGTCAACATGAAGAATATTCCTCTCTCAGCACTGCCTACTTTTTATGGTAAAAACAGTGAAGATCTAGACACCTTCCTATTTGAATTTGACATCTTGTGTAGCAGATACAACTACGTACAAGATGCACAGAAATTAAAAATCTTTCCTGCCACCCTCAAAGACTCTGCACTAAGATGGTTCATGGGGTTGGGAGAATCCATTATTAGGTCTTGGGAAGCCATGAAAGACATATTTCTTAGAAAGTTCCAAGACTACTGCAAGACCAAAGAGTCTCATAATGACATTTTTAAAATCCAACAATTAGAAGACGAGACCCTCGAAGATTGTATGGAAAGATTTGGTTATATCTCCAAGAAGTCAAAATACCATGACCTCCTAGAGGATGCAATTAGGTCTCTTTTCCTTAAGGGAATTTCAAAAGAATATTTAGAGATTCTTAACCTGATGGCATCAGGTGAAATCTCTCATAAACCATTTTCTGAAATATGTGAAATGTGTAAAAATTACTCAAGAAGTAGAACCAAAACAGGGAAGAATGTTTGGGACCCTTACAATAGAATCTTAAAACCAGTTAGTTCAGGTGGTATCACAAGAGAAGAGATAGGGAACCTTTTAGAAAACTTTAAGATTGATATCTTAAGCACAATAGGTTCCCAATTGGATACCATTAAACTCAAAAAGAAATAGAAGGAGAAAAATGCAGCAATGAGCATATATTGCCCAAGATGCAAGAGGAAGCATTCCTCAAGGGAGTGCCCATTAGATAACATTTCAGTTTGCGGCTTCTGTACAGAAGACTATGTGACTGAAAAATGTCCATCATTTACCAGTTTATTATCCATATATAGGAGTGGAGATCCTAGGGAGTCTTCCTATGCACCTAAGAGGCCATGGCAGACTAGGAATCAACCCACATACCCAGATCTATAGTTTCAAGTTCCACCCTATTATCAACAACAATAGTGGAACTCCCCAAGTTTGAAAAACTGGTCTACATAGTACCAAAATCCTTGGATTCAAGGATGGAGGGAAGGAAACAACTAAGGAAACCCTCAAGCTCCACCTATCCCTATGTACAACCATCCTTATCCTCAGTTCTCATCGAACACTCCACAAAATTTTCCAGGTTTTTTACCACCACCTTTACCTCCTATCCCACAACAACAATCGCTACAATTTCAAAATGAAAGCTCCCCGAAACCAACATTATTATCGGCACAGCCAGTGCCAAATCCTAATAATAATCCCCCTCAACCTTTTAGAAAACTTTAAGACTGACCTCTTAACTAAGATCGAGAAAATTTCTAGATAGGCAAAGACCTTCAGTAGTCATCCATAAAGAAGAAGAAGAAGAAATCACCAAACAACCCATCGACGACACTAGGTGGGAAGATGTTATTATCTCGAAGAATCAAGAACCCCAAATTCCCCAAAATGAACCTTCACAAATTATGAAGGTCCCTCCTTATCCAGACCGATTGGTAATCAAGAAACCTACCACCCGACCGAAATTTGACATTTTGAATGAATTGAAAAATATTTGTGTCAAAATTCTCCTACTTCAAGCCATTAAAGACATTCCAATATATAGTAAGGTAGTCAAAGAATTGTGTATTAAGAAGCCAGGTAGGAAGCAAAAGGACCCCCCTATAATACATTTGGTAGGAGGAATCTTTGAGTACATATCAGAGCAGGCAAATCTAGCAAAATATGGGAATCCAGGAAACCCCATAATTACCATAAACATTAATAAGGTCTCCATTGGAAACACTCGTATAGACCTAGGGTCAACCATCAATGTTATGACCGCTACTACCTTGGAACAATTACAGTAACAACCTCTTCTTCGACCTATCCCAACCATTTTGGAATTAGCAGATAAGACTAGGGTTATACCTGAAGGATTTTTAGATGATGTCATGGTTATTTTAACCTCATGGGAGTACCCCGTAGATTTTCTTGTCATTCATTCAAAAGATCCTACTAGAGGCCCTATTGTTATTTTGGGAAGACCTTGGCTAGCCACAACCAATGCATTTATTGGCTTTAGAGAAGGAAAAATGACCATCTCGAATGGTATCTCTATCCAGAAGCTCACTATTTACCCTCCAGGTCAACCTATTATGGAGAATCTATGGTGGATTGAATGTCCATATGAGAACAAAGAATGGGAAGAACCCGTATTTCCTAGTGACCATGCAAGGGCACTTCAGGAGAATACACCAGAAAATGTGCTAAACGAGTTCATTTCTGCTATCACATGTGTGGATTTTCCACAGTCTTTTCGCCAATTTGAGTATATGTTTGGGGAAGAATTTCAAGAAAAATTAGACCCATCCATTTTTTCTTTGACATATTTCATTTTTGAAATAGATGAGTCTTCCATGTCTTATACTATGCCCTACGAGATTAGTCCAGGGAAAGTTTTACATATAAACTATGGGCTAGATACAAACCAAAATAAACAGTTAGTAGATATCCTTAAAGAAAAATAAGGAGCATTTTCCTGGGAATACACTGACATGAAGGGTATACACCCTGACACATGCATCCATCACATATATACCCAGAGGGAAGTGACACCTATTAGGCAACCCCAGAGAAAGATGAACCCAACACTCAAATATATAGTCAAGGAGGAGATTCAAAAGTTGCTAAATGTCAGATTTATCTATCCCATCTTCGATAGTAAGTGGGTATCCCCACTTGTAGTGGTTCCAAATAAAGTGACCGAGAAATGGAGAATCTGTGTTGATTTTTGGGAACTCAACAAGGCCAATCTAAAAGAATACTTTCCTCTTCCTTTGATTTTCCAAGTTCTAGATACCTTGCCTAGAAAGAAGTATTTCTCCTTTCTATATGGGTACAACAGGTACAATCATATTCTTATAGCACCCAAGGACCAGGAAAATACTACCTTTACTTGTCCATGCAGGGGAACCTATGCCTATAGGGTCTTACCATTTGGATTGTGTAATTATCCTGGCACATTTCAACGTGCAGTATTAGGGATATTTGTCGATATTATTCATGATTGTGTGGAGGTCTACATGGATGACTTCATAGTCTATGGAAACACTTATCAGGAAGCCTTAGACAACTTAGAAAAAGTCCTCATTAGATTTTAGGAAATGAAACTATCCCTAATTCGTGAAAAATGAAAAATGGTGTTAACTGAAGGAATGGTTCTAGGACATCATGTTTCATCTGAAGGAATAAAAATCGATCCTGCAAATATTGAGGTCATTATTAGACTTCCACCCCCCAAGACTCAGAAAGAGGTGAGAATCTTTCTTCGACATGTTGAATATTACCGATGGTTTATTAAAAATTTTACAAAGATTGTTGCACCTATGTTTGGATTATTGATAAAATATGTTGATTTTGTTTGGACTGAGCAGTGTCAAACTGCCTTTGAAACCCAGAAAGATAAGCTGTATGTGGCACCAGTTCTTAGAGGGCCTAATTGGACTCTCCCATTTCATATATCCACTGATGCCTCTAACACAGTAATATGAGGGGTATTAGGGCAGAAAGAAGACCAAAAGTCCTTTTCCATTTATATTGTAATCAATAACTTGTCCCCTACCGAGTTAAACTACACAATCATCGAGAAAGAGTTCTTGGCAGTTTTTCATGCTATTAAAAAGTTTCGTCATTGCATTATAGGTTATGAAGTATTTGTACACGTCGATCATTCCGCCATTAGGTTTCTCATGAAAACACCTATAACTAATGGCTGAGTGATTAGGTGGCTCCTGTTATTACAAGAATTTAATATTACTGTGCTTGACTGACCTAGGAAAGATAATGTAGTAGCCAACTTTCTTTCCCGAATAAAAAATGAGGATGATGATATCCCTGTAGATGATAGTTTCCCAGATGCGCACCTCTTTTCCATTTCTGTCAATACCCCATGGTTTTCGGATATGGAAAACTATCTGGCTACTAGGGAGTTACTATCTCATTTGTCACCTAATGAAAAGCGGAAAATTATTACACAAAGTGATAATCGCTCTTGGGTTGGTCATGATTTTTTTCGCACAGGTCCTGATTTGATTATTCATATATGTGTCCGAGAGGACAAGGTACCTGATATACTACAAATTTGTCATGATGGACCATGTGGTGGACATTTCTATGAAAAACACACAACATATAAGGTATTACATTTAGGTTACTATTGGCCTAGAATTTTCAAAGATGCTGCCAAGTATGTGAGAAGTTGTGATAGTTACCAAAGGATAGGAAGACCTACATCATCTGACGAAATGCCTTTACAGGCCCAAGTTATGATAGAACCCTTTGAAAAATGGGCCCTCGACTTTGTAGTACCAATTTCACCCATGTCCCGTAGGAAGAACTATATTTTGGTTTGTATGGACTATGTCACCAAATGGGTAGAGGCAAAAGCCCTATTCGGGGATACAAAGAAGTCTGTTGTCAAATTTATCTATGAAGACATATTTACCCGCTTCGATGTCCCTCATGAAATTTTCACCAAACAAGACACTCAATTTACTTCCAAGATGATGAAAGAGCTAACAGAGAAATATGGGATTAAACACCATAAATCTTCTCCATACGACCCACAAGCCAATGGTCAGGTAGAATCCAAAAACAAAGTTTTGGAAGCCATCTTGGCCAATACCATTCAATTACATCATCGAGATTGGGCTGATATGCTCCCATAGGCTTTGTGGGCATATCAGACTACCTGGAGGAATACTACTGGGCATACCCCTTATGAGCTAGTGTACGGGAAACAAGTACTTTTACCTATAGAATTTCAAGTAAGGACCTTTCATATTGCCGCAGAGTTAGGATTGAACCTAGTTGAGGCTCAAAAGCAATGATCCCTACAACTAAATGAGTTGGATGAAATCAGGCAAGATTCCATCGAACGGATGATATTAGTCCAAAACCATAGGAGCAAGTGGCATGACAAGTCTATTAAGAAGAAGAACTTCTAACCTGGTGATTAGGCCCTATTGTTTGATTCTCGATTCAAAACCTTCAAAGGAAAGATCACCACCTAGTGGTTGGGCCCTTACGAGGTAGACACTATATATGACAATGGAGCTATAAAAATTAAAACAATTGTCGATGGACACCGACTTAAATTTTATCATAAGCCCATTTCCAGAGAAGATTTTCTACAGGTCATGAAAGATGACAAGGCATTGGACTTAGTAGATGGGGAAGTCCCCCCTTGTTCTTGAAATTTTTTCTAAGTTTCCTAATGTATATATGTAAATAGTTTTTGCATTTTGTTAATAAGGCAATTCTAGATATTTCTGTAAGTAATTATTTCACCAGGAGTACACTGTTTCAAAGATCTTTCTTCAAAACATTGATTATACTTGATTTTTTTGTCTGTTAAAGCATCAACTGAATATTGACTTACTGTATTTAGCCATGTTTTTGCAAACATTCTCATTTTTTAAGGCATTCTAAATTAGTTTCTCTTGAGACTCTTCACCACTGTATAAGGAAGTGATATTATAACTATCAAGCCTAGAGGTCTCTCGTACAACTTTTCCAAGAAACCTGAGTAAGTAGGTCAAGTGTCTTTATCAAAGAGTAACAAGGCAGTCTAATTAGCAGTTAACCATGGAAACATCATAATAATTATAATAAAAGAAAGTAAGTTGAGCCTAGAGATACATTTCTGTTCTTTCTCAATGGTACCATCCACTACACGCTAAATAGATTGATTATATCATATCTTTAGATAGGCCAAATCCGCTTAAGTACCCCTTACATTGGGGAAATCACTAATAATATAACATAAATTCATCCTCTAACATAAATACCATCCCAAATAAAAAGAAAAAGAAAGAAAAAGTTGTTCCAGAGCTGTTCCCCCATCTTCTTGGATAAGCAATATTATACTAAAATATTAGAGGATGGAGGGCTAGTCTCTGAGGGTTTAAGAGGCTAACCCGCTGAGATATTAAACATGTCTGCTGGCAGTAGGTACTGGCCTTTGGTATGACTAGGTAAATCCACTGGAGTACTGAACATGCTTGCTGGCAGTGGGGCATTCTACTTAGTGAGGATGATGATCCGACAAAAATAAATAATAAATCTAAACTTGTCCTGATGTATGACATTACTTGTAAACAAAGCTGACATGGAGTATGTGTGGTTAAACTAAGTTTAATGAATCTCATAAACTTTCCATTGGGAAATGACTCTAATACTATATTGAAACTCTCTTGCCTACCTCTTCTTATCTATATATAGGATCTATTATCCTATAGGTGGGGCCATATTCTAATTGTCTCGTCAGACCAAGCTGTGAAATTTTATCTTTACACTTGACATACTATAAATCTTCGGCTATTGGGGGCTACTAACTAGTTTCCTATACTTTTGATTGTGAGGTGTCACAATACCTAGGTGTGGGGGAGGGGTTCATGAGCTGACAAATGATCATTTCCTAGAGAAATAAGTCTTTGCAATAATTTTTGTATTATTTCTATGATACAGGTTATTACATTGATATTCATGTTATTTTTGAAATTCTCAAACTCCTATGTGCTATAAATTACTGAACACATACTTAAAAGGCCACTCTTTATCGGTTTATCGTTCATTACAAGCTTCATGTTATAGGTTTGACAATACATTTTATGCTTTCTATAACCTGTTCATTATAGGTTTTTGACATTACATGTCATATACAAGAAGATTGGGTGAGCATGGAGCATTTTTCCTTTTCTCATTAACCACTATGGTTGTCAAAAAAAATTTAAATTTGCAGGCTATCCATTATAAGAGGTGAAAATGCACTTAACATATAAGTACCAGATGAAGTACCATATGAGGTAACAGATGAGGTGTCGTATGAGATGTCATTTGAGGTGTCGAATAAAGTGCCATCCGCACAAGTAATTGTCCTAGATTCCAGGTAACCAGAACTCAATCATTCAAATGAATTGGTTTCAGGCATTGATTAAAGATGCTTCATATGTTTATGATCAAATGTCCAAGTCAACAGACTTGGACATTTATCTAACCATGCATTACTACATTTCCCCAAAGATTGCCATCGAATTCGAATTTCCCACACATGGCAGCTTGTGCACACACGTGGGCAACATACTCCACCATAAGAGCATCCAAAATCAGGCTGGGCACTCTATTATCTCACTTACCCTTGCCATTTTCTCTGCCCTGCGTTAAGGAATCACGCCCAAACTTTGCCAATTCATCCCCTTTTCAAATGACAATCAGACCATTCCCAATTCGTGCCATCTCTTGGCTTGTTCGTGCCTGGTTAAATTCACCTTTTTCACAATGCCCAATAGATATGAACCCTCCTCCTATGCATACTTGTTTTCGATTCTCGAATTTGCACAGTGGAAGGAAGTTTTTTTGTGCACTGGCTGGGGGCCATTTTTGTCTAGCTTGTAGGGCCACAATGATGGTCTCTCTATGCAATTTGTAGTCGGTTTTGATGGTAAGACATCACATGTAGGGTCTCTCACCTTTGAAGTCACAGAAGAGTCCATTGTTGTTGCAACAAAGATCCCAAGAATGCAAGATTGATGGTTCAAAAACCACCAATTGCTGCGCTCAAGTTACAACAGGGTGTTTAAGCCCTAATTCAAGAGCATTTCATGAGAAAAAGGGTATGCTAAGGAGTGGATAAAGGAAAAATTGGTCAATCCCCTCATCGTCATCACAAGGTTAATTACATGTGAAGGTATATACTCTACTTTCAAAGATTGTCGTTTTAGATTGTTGGCCCATTTTTTGTTCAACAAACCCTTAAAATTCCTCTTCTATTTTCTCAAAATCTTGGAGAAGATGTCCTCTCAAGTGAGGAAAAATGTGACTAATACCCACAACAATATCTTCCACCATGACTTGATAAATCTCTTTCTTCTAGTCGATTTAGAGAAACAGGGGAAAAATTGGGATGCTTTTATCTACCAATTTTCAATCCCTCAGTTGACAGTGAAGACCAACAAACAACCACTTGGCCTAAAAAGTATCTCTCCATCCAAGCCTTGCTCTCCAAGAACTCCAAGCTCCCTTGCACAAACCCTCTCTTTACAGGAACAATACCAAAATCTTGTTGATATCCGTACTTCTTCAGGTAAAAAGACCAAGAACAAAGACCAAAATAAGCCTATTGTTGACCCCTCAATGCCTTCACTCTCTCTTGATCCTACACCTAAAAATATCCAAGAAGTAATGCAGCAAGAATTTACCATCATTCCTACAAATAAGAGGGGAGCCAATAGATTTGGTAAAGGACCCTTTCGGAAGAGTACCTGGAACACAAGAATCAAACCTTATGCAAAACCTCCACTTGCTTTAGATCCGATCCAAGTATCCTCTGACCTTGAGAGCCCTCATAAGAAACTTAGGGAAGTCTCTGCAGATGGGTTAGATCCACTAAGGAAAACAAAATCAGAACCTACCTCACCTTACCGATCTCCCATCACCCCTACTTCACCCATGCCCAATCTGGATCCTAAAACTAATAGATTGTCCACATCCCTCAAAGGATCTAAGACTTCCTTAGAGATCACCGATTCTGTCCCAACCATAGAGTAGCTACAAAAAGAAAATCATCAGCTTCTCCAACATTTGGAAGAGAGGAAGACAATAGATGTACAACTTCATCATGACAATGTATTCCTTCAAGGAAAGGTCAACTCCCCTCAGTAGTTGGTTGATGAAATGACTAAATCTAATTCCAGCCTCATAGAACAATCAAAGAAACACAAGAGGCACAAGGCTAAGCCTACACAACAAGAAGGAGAGGCTTCCAAAGCTGATCCTCCTCAGCAGGCCTAGTTCTGAGGGGTAACTTATTTTCGTTTGCAATGGGAATTGAAAAATTGTAAGTGTGGGGGTAATGTTGGGCCTGAGATATGATCACTTTCATGATGGTTATTATACATTTTTGTTACATGTAGATATGCGTTTTTCATCTTTTAAAGGAGATTTTTGAAGAATTCCATGATAAAATGGTATGATCGCCATAAGGTACATGTAATTCATGTTTAATGATTGAATCAAGTATAATTGATCATGTTTTATGGTTTCCAAGAGCTAATTCACGTTTTTTTGTTGTTACAGGGAAAAAATGCACTATATTTCTAGTTTCGACACTTGATCCGACACTTGTTCCAGCACTTCGTATTGCATAGAAATAAAAGGCGAGTTGGCAGTTATGGCATTGGTGGCTAGTGTTGGGAGAATCAAGAACATGGATTTTGTTTGTCCTTATCCCCTCCAACTATTGAGGTCCAGAAAACTCATTTTTAGTTGTCCAAAGAAGGCGATTATTGGCTCGCTTTGTTTTATCTGTTCGCTCTGTTTAATCTGTTAGGGCATCATTTATTGTATTTTAACGAAATTAGAAGTGGTTCAACCCTCCTGTGGCCAACCACTTGGGTTGTAAGCTTATAAATACTGATAGGATGTTCAATAGATTTTTAAGCAAGTAGAAGAACCATTGTATTGGAGACAAACTCATTTTTCTCTGTTTTTGAGTTTTTACATTGCCAGAACTATGCCAGAACTGTGTTTTTGTATTTTTATGGTGTATTCACCTTGTTAGGTTTGTGGTGTGCTTGTAGGAGGTAGACACGACTTGTTGGGGGGGCCACCAACAGTATGGTGATTGTTATTATGTTTTTTTTTTCATTTCCTAATTTAATTGCTCTATTTTTATTTCATGTACATGTATATTTTTATTTAGTTAATTAATTTGTTGTAGCTTAATTGTCTTTCTTCTCTTTTGCAAGTTAGATGATGATATGTGTTTGCATGTATTGATTTTGTAGATTAGGAAACAGACTTGCAAGTCTCTATACTAACCCTGTGTGCAATTAGAAAGTCTCTCTCTCTCTCTCTCTCTCTCTCTCTCTCTCTCTCTCTCTCTACTAACCCCGTGTGCAAAGTAGATGTTAAATGATGCTTTCTTTTATAATTTTATAGTCAAGTTTAGAAAAGATTTTTAATTAGAACAAAACATACTTTTAATTTGGGTTTTCTTTTGACAAGGATTGATGGATGGATAGATTTAATTCCAATTTTTAGTTATAGCTTGCTTACATCAGTTTTATATAGATTTCATTTAATTAGTTGTTGGTTAATATAGATTGTTAATTTACTTTTTAATTTCAGTTTTTAATTTCAGTTTTTAATTATTTATTTCTTGAAGTTTGAATGATTAGAGTAGACATAGCATAGTTTTCTTTTACGCAATTTCATATCATAGATTAAAATGCAATTAAATTTCTTAGTTAAATAATGATGATCTCATTATGTTGTTGATGGTTTATACATGAATATGTAGGGTATTTAACATTACTTTTATCATGGCTAAGTYTTCATTGGATTGTTTACTCCACACCTTTCATTTTGCCATCGAGATTAGTGTTGAGCTTATACCATTGGAATTGTCCTTTGTTGTCAAGTGTCATCGAGATATCATCCGTCACCACCGAAGGCATTCACACAATTTACTTTTTAATATCAGTTTTTAATTTTTGTTTTTAATTATTTCTTTATTGCAGTTTGAATGGTTAGAGTAGACATAGCATAGTTTTCTTTTGAATGGTTGGTTAATATAGATTGTTAATTTACTTTTTAATATCAATTTTTAATTTTTGTTTTTAATTATTTCTTTATTGCAGTTTGAATGGTTAGAGTAGACATAGCATAGTTTTCTTTTACGCAATTTCCTTTCATAGATTAAAATGCAATTAAATTTCTTAGTTAAATAATGATGATCTCRTTATGTTGTTGATGGTTTMTACATGAATATGCAKGGTATTTAACATTACTTTTATCATGGCTAAGTTTTCATTGGATTGTTTACTCCACRCCTTTCATTTTTCCATCRAGATTAGTGTTGAGCTTATACCATTGGAATTGTCCTTTGTTGTCAAGTGTCATTGAGATATCATCCATCACCACCGAAGGCATTCACACAACCACCAACATTATATTTGAATTGTCATAAGTTAAAAGAATAGTTTTCCTGCTTTAGATATAGTTTCTTTCTTTCATAGCTTAGGAAATAGTCTTATTTGTTGTTGTAGGATAGATAGACTTTGCTTTGATAGATTAGATAGCATTTTGCTCAAGAATTAGTTGTTAGTCTTTCTTTCTCTCCATAGACTAGATTTCCTTTCATGCATTGCATTGAGCATTTAAATTTCCTTTCATGCAAGAGAAATAATTTTGCATTAGGCATTTAGTCCACTTGCCTCTTAGGCTAGATAGTTGTTCAATGATAAGTTTTTCTTGCAGTAGTTACTTGCCTTTGCTTACTTGTCTTTTTCTTTCATAGGTTAGTTAGTTGCCTTTTCTTACTTTTCTTTTTCTTTAGTAGGTTAGTTAGGTGTCTTTGCTTACTTGTTTATTTGCTTTAATAGGTTAGATAGGTACTTTTTCTTACTTTCTTATTTATTTTCTTTCATAGGGTAGTTGCTCATTGAATGTAGGTTGGCAAGTTAAATAAGTTTTCTTTTGTCATTTTCTTATTATACTTAGTATTTTTCTTTTGCTTATTGTTAAACTAGTTTTCTTTACACAGAGTTTTCATTTTCTTTCTTAGGAACTATCCATCGACCCTTGGCCCAAAAGTACTTAGGTTACCTAGTTCCATTTTGCTTAGTAGGGTTTTCTCATTAGATAGTTTTTCTCGAGTAGATTAGCCTTAGATAGTTGTCTTCCCTAGTTAGAATATACTCCTACTAGCCTTCTACCTTTGGCATATATTTTTCTACAACTCTAAGTTTACTTACCCCGGGTTGACAATTTAATTAAGGGTTTTAAAGTGTATTTTTAGTGCATATAGAACATTGATCACACATCAAAGAAACATTTGGAAATACACTTGAAATTGAATAAATCAGTGAGCCTAGGCTCACTTACTACTTGCAAACAAGCTACAAATGGATACTGAAAAACATAATCAATACTTTCCCCTGTGATATTTTTTTTAGGACTGTCATGCATTGTTTTGTTTCTTTTTTGCAATTCCATAAGTTGTGATATTTCAAAGCCTGAGAATTCTATACCCACAATTTCAAAACTTTGTTTTTGATTAGGTTTTTGTCCATGATGTGAAGACATATCTAAATGGCTATCCTCATTCCTTTCTACGCCACTTAGAAAATGTTGTTTAATATCATGATTGTCTACAAAACTAAGGTTCTGATTTGTCTCAATTTAAGTTGAAGGGGAAACCTCTGATTGTTGAATACCTTGATGACTGGATTCTAACATTTCTTCTTGATGTTGGAAAGGATTTTCATGCAGATTTTCTATGACTTCATGATCCATATCAGGTACATGACATTGATGGGTGATTTCACCCCCAGGGATATCAAAAAAATCATACTTTTCGACTCCATCTTCTAGAAGTGAAGAATACTCATCATATATTGGATCAATGTCTACATTACCCATCTATGCATATTCAAAATTGGGATTGTGATCATTTTTCTTAACATATTTAGAAAAAACAAAACTCTAGAAACCCAGTTGTCTGACCTTGATTATTGACCTGAAAACTTCGAGCAGGTCCTACAGGGGGTTCCAGAGTGTGTATGGGCCCATATCTAGGATGAAGAGGTCTTGGATCAGTGTGTAGGAGTACCATAGGAGTGGTAGGTGTTGATCTGCATGGAAGAGGTGGCAGGGGAAGCTATGATGGGTCGACTGCTTCCTGGAGCTAGAGTGCCCCTAGCTGGTGGGGTTTCATCGACTGACAAAGAACATGGGGAGGGAGATATAGGGGCACCTTGAGTGCCAAGATGCTATCTATGGGTTTTTGGAACCAATTTTTTATAGGGTATTTGATACCCAATTTTGTATTCATGGTGATGACTAGAGAAGACTTATGAGCCTACGGGCATATGTATATATTTTTTAAAATAGTGATGACCTTTTTGATATATATAGTGGATATATTGATAATCATACTTCTCTTTGTGTTTTGTATTTATGGTTGTGATGCCTATTTCTATTTTTGATAGATATATCATGCTATGTATATGATGTTTTTAATGTGATAAATGTCAATCCAATACTAGGTTGTCCATGTGATCTGCTACTTGATTGAGGTTCCTTGGAATATGTGTAAATATGATAGAATCAAAGTTGTGATATAAGAGTCTAAATTGCAGGTATTTGTGGAAGAGGAAAGCATTTTTAACTTAATACACATTATTGAGTTGCAGGACGATGAGTTGGGAATATAATAGAACACTAAGGTGATGAATGTGGAGGTGACTGGCCTCAGTGAGGAGAGAAATCATGAAGTCATGTTCATCTTGGTTGTTGGTGGTCGGGCCTAAGAATATGCCATTGAAATGGAGTAGCACATGTGAGGGGGTATAGAGGGCCCAAACAACTGAAGCAAGATTATGGGTCCAACGGCTAGCACCGTCAGTGTAACCGATGTGGTAGGTTCATGGATGATACATATTCCAACAAAACGTGTGATAGATGAGACATGAGGAGTGGTGGCTGATGTAAAAGAAGATTAAAAAATATACAAATTTGTATAAGGATAAACCTAAGGTAGGGGGGCTACGCTTAGGTATAAAACTTCTTCAAGTACAACTGGTTGATGGGTTCTTTATGGGGGGAGCCTTCTGGAGAGGCTAATATATAGGAACCTTTAGTGAGGCAATGTTGGATTATGAATGGGTCACACCATAATGAATTGAATTTCTCATGGTTGAGAGTGCTGTGGGTGATATCATAGGCTAGCAAAAAATCACCTTTTTTGAATGAGCGAAGGTTGACATGGCGTTGAAAGATGGCTTTGGATCATTTTTTAGCTGCCTCATTATGTTGTAATGAAGATCGACGATCTTCATAGAGGGACTCTAAGGTCAACAAGCGTTGCTCCATTGGAGTAGTGTGAGGTAAGATCTATATGGCAATGCATAATGTGGGGATTTCACTCTCGATAGGGAGTGTGGATTCGATCCCGTGGACGAGGTGGAATAGTGTAAAACCGATGGAAGTTTTGACTATCGTGCAATAGGCCCATAAAGCTGAAAACAACATATGATTCTAGTTGGTCTTATGTTTGTTAAGGATGCATTGTAGCATGGTTTTGAGGACTTTATTGATGGTTGTGACCTGCTCATTGGACTAAAGGTAGTATGGGGAGGAAAAATCATGGGTGAAGCCTAACTTGGAGGAGATTTATGCAAAGATATTGTTCTCAAAGGGTTTATGATGATCAGAAACTAACTATTGCGGGAATCCAAAATGGGTAATGACATGGTTGAAAACAAAATGCATTGTTGTGTTAGCAATGTTGTTAAATGCGGGCATGGTTTCAACCCATTTGGTAAAATAATCCACTACCACCAAAATGTACTTGTGTCCATTACTAGATGGAGGATTGCAAGTCATGGAATCTATGCCCCATTTACAAAAGGGTCTGAATGTGATGATTGGATGTAGAAGAGAGGGTGGAGCTCGTGCTTTGTTTGCATAAAGTTGGTATTTATCACATCACTTGATAGTGTGGATGTAGTCATGAAACAAAGTGGCCTGGAATTATCCCACTCGAATTATTTTTTGGGTGGTAGATATACCTGAAAGGTGACCACCGCAAGCACCATTGTGGTAGTCATTCAAGACTCTGTTGGCTTCATCAATGGTAAGACATCTCCAAAGGATGGTATCAACCCCGCATCAGTAAATAACATCTTCGATGGGGAGGTATTGGGGAGATTGATGGAGAATGCATTGATGGTCATCTCTAGAGAGGTGAGATCAGAAATGTTTTGTATGAAGGTAGACAAGAAGGTCACGATACAAGGGGGCATATGAGGAGATGAAGAAGAGGTTTTCATCGGGGAAATCTTCATTGATGGGGGAAGATTTGGTGTCTGAGGGAAAGGTCGTAATGATTTCAGCTAGGACGAGATATTTCTTGATTTTGGGAGTGGATAACTCTAAATCGTATTCCTGAAGGATAACGATCCATTGGGTAAATTTTTCGTTGATTTTTTGTCAGTTGAGCAAGTACTACATGGGGTTGGAATATTCCATGACCTTGGTAGTTTGAAGTAGAATGTAATGCCGCAGTTTTTGGATTGCGAGGACAACTTCTAAGGAAAGGTTTTCATCATGATTATATTTTAAGGGTGGTCTCGAAAGGTTTTTACTAATGTAGTAAAACAGATGTTCACGCTGGTCATCCCTTAATTGGACAAGGACTTCTTCGGTTGAAACAACAGAGGTTGATAAATACATGATGTAATCATGATCATAGTTTGGGGGACTAATAAAAGGGGTGTTAGATAGGGAGGATTTTAAATCATCAAGAGTTGTTTGAGCATGTTCGTCCCATCAAAATGGGATATCATGGCATAGTAAGCGGAGAAAACCATGTGCATGAGTGTCGTAGTCTAGGACAAAGCCACGTAAAAAATTGTCTTTGCCTTATAGGATCTATAGTTGGCATAAAGTCCTAGGTGGTGGAATTTTTATGATACCTTGGACATTGAGGGGTCCACAGTGATGTCATGTTGGGAGACAATGAACTCGAGGAGGCACCCGTCAGTGAAGCAGAAGACACAATTGAGGGGGTTCAAGAGGATATTATATTGACGACATTGTTGAAAAACGATGTGCAAGCCATCTAAATGATGGGTTCTCTTTTTGGATCAAGCAGTGAGGTTGTCCAAATAAGCAAGAATGATGCAAGTAAGATCATGAAAAACGTAGGTCATCGCCCGTTGGAACGTAGCATTGACATTTTTATCCCAAAGGGAATGATGCAATAAGAAAAGGTGCCCTAAGGGATTGTAAAAGCAGTTTTGCACTCATCTGCTAGGTGGATTTGAATTTAATTGTAGCCATAGAACCCATCCATAAAGGAAAGTGCCTCATGGTTGGCACAATCATCGATTATTTGGTCGATGAAAGGGGTTGGGAATTTGACTTTGGGACAAGCACGATTGAGGTCGTGAAATTCTGTGCAGACATGAATAGGTCCTTGTTTTTTGTTAATGGGGATGGGGTTGGAGACCCAAGAAGTGTATGGAATGGGGTGAATGAACCCAATGACATGTAATTTCTCAATTTTGGCTTTGATAGCTGCAACTTTGGATGGGTCGAGGGGGCATTGCTTTTGACGAAAATGCACGATATCCAACCATCTGTCAATTCGATGTTCAACTATAGAAGGATCGAGGCCAAATATCTTCATATATGACCATGAAAGAATATCCTGGTATTCCTGAAAGATATCTTTGTAAGCAATGATTTCTTCAGGGGAACATGCAGTGCCAAAGATGATCTCTTATATGATTCCTGGTTTAATGGAAATGTCAATTTTGACTGTGGGGGAGATGTTGGCCATGTTTCCTTATTCAAAGGCATAGGGGGTAGGAATAGGGTTTTTGAGCCAGTCAATATTCCCTAGAGGAATAAAATATATGGTTTCAGTTGCGCACAGGGAGGCTTAGTAAGGAGGGTGAAATACCTCTTGTGAGAGGAAAAGTGCTCAATGATGGAGCGCATTCCATGGGAAATCAGAGGTAGTCAGTTCCTCCAATATATTTTCATCGCAGTGGAACATGCGAGAATATAGAGGATCCTAGGAGATGGTAGGGGGAACCATCAACAGAGAAGTGGAATTGGCTTCAAGTGATGAGGACATAGAAGGGATATTGTGTACGGGGTGAGATGGATCGCTTGACATAAACCAAATTTCAAGACACTGTAGATGATGAACTGTGGTGGGGGGAAATATCTCATATGGGAGATTTGTCAGAGAATTGGGAGGATTTGGGGGAATATCCTCAGATAGTCCAAATGTGAACCATGGAGGAATGGAGAGTAACTCGGATTGAAGGGAGGTGATAATGCCAGTATCTAGGGAGTGGATGAGGGGATTATGATACATCACGACTGGTGGGGTGATCAATTGATCTTGGATAGGGGTTGAGTGATGACCTCAGTATTAAAAATTCAAAGGACACTTGTATGTCATATGATCAAGTGAGTCACAGAGAGAACAAGGACATCTCATTTGCTCAGGGACTAATGAATAAATATAAAGAATGTCAGTAATGTGAGAATCAGTAGGGAGTGCCTAAGAGGGCTCAGGTAGAGATCTGTGGCGAACTGTGGCTAATGTTTGGAGAAATTGAGGTAGAGTTGGGAAATGAAGAGTGTATTGGCCATATTATGAGCATATGGCACAAGTGGAATTGGTTTGTAACCCTTTCTTGCATGTTGTTGAGGTCTCCATATTAGTGGTGGATGTACTTGGTGGAGTGGCAAGTAATGGGGGTGCTTTAGGTACTGGATAAGATTACGTAAATCGGGAATAGTAGGACATCTGTTAGTGGGGTTTCCTTCTCTTTCACATAGTGCATAAGGATGTTGATCTCAGGGAGGGAGTGGAGCTATGGGATCGTTCTTCCTTCGTCTTCCCCTGGTAGTGGCGGTGTTGCTGCCATTTGGGGGTGTGGGTGGTATGGTAGGAGCATGTAATGGGATCTACATTAGTAATATCATTGTCTGAGGTACGAGAGATGGTGTAGGAACCATAGACGGTGGATGGAGATACTATACAGGGATGACGATAACAATGTTGGGAATGGTGAGGGTAGAAACTACCTGGAATGATTGCACTCCAACTGGGGGGTAGGAAAAGGGGATTTGGGTAATGGCTTGGTGGACTATCTCCCAAATCGGTATTTTCCCTTGGAGGGGGCAGGGGGGGAGAATCCAAGACAAGTGGTGCAGTGGGGTTTTCAGGGAATGCCTAAGGTAGTAGTTCGTTGAATGATGGAACTTCGATGTGGGGAGGGGACTCTGTGAGAGGAGTATTTTATTCGATATTTGTTCCTTTGGAGGAAACTACACATACTTGTGCTGAAAAAAATGAGTTTAGGAGAGGTGCTTCTCCATGATAAGTTCCTAATAACGATAGTTCTTTGAATATTCCAGGTCAAATGTCGATCACTGGAAAAGCATCTGAGCTAGCATGGACAAGAGGGAGGATGTTATCAATGTTGGCAGAATTATTAGGCTCATAATGCGTAAGTTGGTCAATGGTAATGATTTTCCCTTTATGGGGACACAGAAGAGGCTAAATCCTTCATAGAATACATGTATCTACATCCGAACAAGATATTGTAATCAAGTGGAGCATTGATAAATTCACTATCAATCAAAATATTCCCCCCCCCAAGTTCTATAGGGACATTTTGGAATATCCCTTTAGGGGATGATGGTGGACTGTAATAATCTCTCAGGGTGATGGCAGATGGTACTAGCTCAGGTGAGTTGAATTTCTTCCATACTACTTTGGAAATGAGGCATGTGCATGCACCTTCATCGATAATGAAGCGATGAACTATGATGTTCTAGATTTTAATTGGTATCTAAAAGGCTACCAGAATGGGGAGGCATGGTTCTCCTCTATCTAAATCAAAGGTGATTAGTTGAGTATCAGCTGGTTCGACTATTCCCAAGGTGGAAAGAAAGGATTTGTGTTGTGATGGAGAGGTTTGGAGGACCTCCAACACAAACATGGCTACAGGAGATTGTGCTAAGTCATAAACTAGAATGTATTTATGGGCTTCCCTAGCATGAGGGTTATGTACATTTCATCATAAAGGTATGTGGCATATATGGGGATTTGGTTCAATGTTAGGACGTGGCATCATCAAGGGTTGTCATGTCGTAGCTAGAGTTGTTTTTGAGGTGGTTTGTGTAGAGTCAAGAAGCATGCCATATTGACAACTGTGTGTTTGCATAAGAATCTTGTCTTCACTGGTATGGAGGCTATTGTGATCGGATGGATTTCCGGGTTGATTGGGACCTGGGTTTTGATATTGCCCCATTTGTGGTGGGGTATAATTTATCTCTTGTTGGGTATTCATCACACCTTGGTGTGGAATGGGGTTTTTCAAAGCGACCAAAGGTGGTGGTTGCAAATAATGTTGTTGGGATGACTAAGGGGTAGGTGGTGTCGGAGGGTGTTGTGTGTTCATGGATTCTTTCATCCATTTGTAATCGACAATTTGGGGGCAGTGGTGACTTTAATTTCCATACTCACCACATAGGGAGAAAGGGAAGTTATTTATGATATTTTTGTTCTTCCCTTGTCATGGTTGATTGTTATTGTTTCCCACTTGGGGGTTCTAGTTTCCTTGATTCTGGTTTCCCCTAGTGGGATAGTTTTGTTGGGGGTTATTTCCTCCTGGTCCCGTGTTGTTATTTTTTCGATTTTTTCCTTTCTTATTGGAATTATTCGACTGATGGGATGGATTTTTTGTATTAAACTATTCAAAAACATGAACTTGTTGAATGGGAGAGGATTGAACAAAGTTAACACCAACATGTGGTTGTCATGGTGGAGGAATGATTGGCTACGGAGGACCAAGAAATGGAAAATATGGATTGTTTTGTGGGGATGATCTATATGGCATATAAGAAGTTGAAGTACTTCCACTACTATTGGGGTTATATACGGGGGATGGGGGTGGACCCATACTTGACTGAGAGATTGGATGTATTAGGGGTACCAGTGGGGGTCCCCCCAACGGCAGAGGGGGAACAACAGGATATGATTGTTGGTAAGTGGGAGGAGGGCAATAAGACATCCCCCGATATGGTTTAAGATACTAATTTTCACCATAAGTAGGTGATGTATGGGAATAGGGGTTGAGTTGTGTCATAAAACCAATAAACCCATCCGCAGCATGAGAAACCATAGGTTTGTCATAGAAAATTGTAGGGTTCTGGGTGCATTAGAAAATAATGTGTACAAGTAACCTGATTGGGCATAGATAAGGTCGAATTGTTGGGGATTGCTGATGGATTTTTCTTATGATTGAGGAAAATTGGATGCTACATATTTGGCAATCATCAGGATAAGTGATTTAAGAAACCAATCGAGACGTTTTTCTTTGGTGGTTTCTTCTTTAAAGAAACTACATCAATGACGCCATTAATGGATGTGGTCGGCAATATGGATAGCAGTGGTTTGTTTGAAATCATAGAGAAGTTCTAAGATAGTGTCATGACGAACTGGTAATTGAAAAAAGGACAAAAAGGATTTGGCCAATGATTCAAAGGTCAAATGGGACCGTGATTATTTGTCCACATATCATTTGGTTGATGAAACAGTGAGGGTTCTTTGAAATAACCTCAAGTGGATGGAATCATCCATTATGTTGTTTGAAAATCACTATAAGTGGAAGGTCATAACATGGTTAGCAGGGCCTTCCCTTGGTTTTCCTTCAAACTTCGAAATGTATGAAGGCAATTTGGTAGGCATATTCAGCCAAATGGCATCACATAAAATGGGGTCATTCATGAGTTTGGTTAAATCAAGAATGTTGAGGGAAACCAAGTTTGGAAAACGGGGATTTGGAGGAGGATTAGTTTCATCCATGGTGTGTGTAGGTAATGTATCTGTCCCTTGAGAGGGATTTGGTGGGTTTGTATTTCTTCCTTGAGAAGAAGTTTGACCCCTGCCTCCTTGTGAAGGAGAACCAATAGATGAATTTCCTTGGGTATTTGACCCAAGTAAAGTGGAACCAAGTAAATTTGATCCCAAAACAGTAGCACTCACTAGGGTGTGAGATGGTTGATTCAGATATTTGGTAAGACTAGGGACTTCTCCAAGATTAGGAGAGAGATTCTACAAGCGTCTAGAACAATGTTGATTCTGTGGCTATCCTATGGTTTCAAATAGAAAAGTGAATGTGTGGAAATGATGAAAAGAGAAATGAATGAACACGTGCCTTTTGTATTTTTGACCTTCACAAAATAGTATAACTAACAATTGCATGTAATCAAATGAACATCATACATAAGTCAACTATAAAATAAATAAGCATGTGGATAGGTTGATTTTGTCCGCGTGGTGGAGAAAAAACAAAAAAAAAATCTCGTGCCCTAAAAGACCTATCGTCCTACCTCTTAATTTATCTCTGGGCCTTCCAATAGCACTCAATAGTGGGGCATGAATCCACCAGAAGAGGAACTAGTGAAGGTTTAAGTAGTTAGTTATAAAGACGGGTAGAGGGTGCATATCCGAAAAGAGATGGCAACATTTCCCAATATCCACACAAAATATGACCATGGTGTGATTTCAGCCCACAACCGCCACTTGGGTAGATATCCTACATTTGGCCACTAAGTACCTCGGTCAAAGTAGGGAATTTATATTTTCAGCCTAAAAAATGGGTCACGGGTTGGATACCCTCACAAGAGTTGGGTGACTCAAGAAGGGATGCGCAGAACAACTGTACCTTGGCCTCCTACCCTTCACGGGTATCTCCCTACCTTATGGTATAGGAACACTTGACTTGAAGGATTTGGAGGATCCCTATTCTCAACTTCTATTGTTTCAAAATGTGAGAACCTGATAATGGGGGGTTATTTGGATTCCTACCCGCGATATCCTACCTAAACTAAAAAATTTCTTTCAAGCACCTCCTGCGGAGTAAAATTTAGTGTGTTCTTAGAAAATTTTTAGATGGAGTGTGCTAAGAGAATGGGGTCATGGACCAACCTTGTTTGAATTAAATTGGTGTGGACAATTTCTAAAGAAGTAGTCATATCTTTCAGAGTTCCTTTGAAGTATTTTGTGGGTACTTAAAAAGAAAGCTTACTTTGACCTCCACTATTCTAATAGAAATTATGTGTGTGATGAGTGGCTTTGTGTGCAATAAAGTGAAAAATGTGCAAAAGATTTTAATAAGTTAAGTGTAAGATTGTAGCATGTGGACTTCTTGTGGTCCTTACAAATGTTTTTACCTAGATTACTAAGTTCTTTGGTACAACCTTGTGGAATATTTAAATCCCTAGAGAACTAACAATGTGGACATATGGGTCCTTACTTGATACTTTAAACTCCCTAGAATATTGTATGTACTAGAAAATATTTTGAAACTATCCTAGGATTGTAGACATGCAGGCATGTATGGGCCCTTACTTGACCTTTAAACTTTCCTAGAGTGTTTTCTAGACTAAGAAAGAATTTTGAAACTATCATAAGATTGTAAACATATGGGCATGTATGGGCACTTACAAATATTTAAGATAATTTTTAAAATTAAGAGGTACCCAAAGGGGGTTTTTCCCTCTCCTAATGATTTAAGGGAGATGAAATTTCCTTTTAACCACATTTTATGATTCTCGAGGTCACATTTGGGCACAGGGGAAGAGCATACTCGGAGGTTAAAAATGTCTTCTAGTCCCAAATTATTTGATTTTGTTTGAAAAAGAAACAACCTTAACTCAAATTTTTAAATGCTAAATGAGCCATCCATGTGGCAACAAAGAAAAGAGAAGAATTGTAATTCTTTTTACCCCTATGTGCTTATGGTAGCTAACATTTTTTGTAAGAAAGGAGTCTAAGTGAAGTGTTATTTATTTACAAAGTGTAGAAAATTAAAATATGAAGGAAATGGGCCTTCAAACCACTTAGAAAACCCTTACAATTTGCAAAAAACTAAACTTGTGTGCAGGATGTAGTTCTGTCAGTTGCGCCAAGTGTGCATAATGGATGGGTTTATGAAACCTATTACATGCAAAGTGAGCATAATGCACGTATTTTTGTTTTGAAAGCTACACACTCCCTGTCACACGTCAAGAAAGAAATTTCAAGATGAAATTCTCTTTCCTTAGCTCTGAATTAGGAATTTGGAAGACTGGACTAGGACGATTTTGGTACCTGCATAGCCAAACAATTAGAAATAAGTTGTCTCAAGACTCTAATAGGGTGTAATTGTATTCACAACCTTTGTATGGTCACCAATATGTTGTGTTGGTTTTGTCACATGCATGAGCAAAAACACAGCACTTACTTTCCTATTTAATTTAGCTAAACAAGACAGAGAGTTGTGAGTTGATTAGATAATCAAAACATGCATGAAACAAGGAAATAAAAATAAAAGGAAACAAATGTTAGAGAAACTTGCAAGAAATAGAACCATGAAAAACAAAAAAGACAATCATATAGCTACCAATGGATCAATGTATTGATAGGCTAGCACCGTAGAGAAAGGCATGGACTTATGAATCCCCTCTTCCTCCTTGGGAGGGATCTTGAGTTCTCTAATAGATATCTATTCTCTTCATACAATGGAAAGTAACAATGGTGAATAAATACAATGAAAATCCTATCAAGAGTTGAGTGGAATGGCCCTTGCTATAGTTCTTGAATGATTCAAAGAGAAATGAGAATTCTCTAAGAGCAATTCTTGCAACATAAAAATATCTTGAAATTCTTATTTTCTTAGCACACCCATGGAACATATTTATAGTGTCCATGCATAGAGATATATAATTGGTTCATGATGTGAACAAGGGGCCTCTTAGGGTACTTCCTAGCCCTTGACCAACCTCCAAGATATATTTCACTCAGATCTGAGTGTCAAATCATGTTGGAGGTTAGACTAGAAGTGGTTGAGAGGCCAACAAGATTCATAAATGCATTGTTCATGAGAATTGCATGGGTTTTCTTGTAGACAGTCGTTCATCCTGCACATTATGCACACATTGCGCAATTAGGGTTCTGTTAGCCTATGCATTCCATGCACAGTGCACACACTTCCTTTGGTGAGTTTACAAAAAATGATTTATGAACCAAGTATATAGTTTATTCCTTTCTTGATGGGTTTTGATGATGTAGGTGTACTATTTTTGTTGTAAGTGATGTGTCTCTTCAACCATTATTTGTAATGTTGCGAATGATTTTTTGGTGATAAAAAGTATACGAGAAGTAGTTCCGACTATTGTTCCACCAAAACCGTTTCACAAGGTAATCTCTCATACTCCAAAATTCAGCATCTTCACAGTCTGCTCAAAGGATGCACAAAAGGCCATTGCAACTACTGCAGCCTCAACACCTTCTATCCATCATAAAAAAAATTTAGAACAGAAAGAAGATATTATTTTTTCAACTACGATCGTGCCTACACGATGCCTCGTCAATCCCATAGACAAAAGGTTGGTGGAACTGATTCAAACCCACCAACAATAGGTTCATGACAACCTTCCATACACTAGGCAGTGCAACTTCCAACAAGACACGCAACTCACCAAGATTCAGATTTAGAAAATGCTTTCCCCTCTTCCTCGGGAACTCAACACAATGGAGACCATTTCTTCCTAAGTAGGGAGGACTGATCCAGGTGGATATTGGTGGCCACCCACCTGTTCCAAATTCCAACTAGCTCATCTTCACAATTTTCAGTTCAACACGTTTCTCTGTAATGGGGACATTTATTTGTAATTATGGGTTATGCACTTATGAATTTGTCTTGAATCCCTACACAACATCAAAGTGGATATTGGTGGCTTCTCGTCTAGTCCAACTGGCCTATTTTGGTAGTTTTTCTCTCAGTACATCTTTCTGTACTTCTAGGGAAATTTCAAGGCCCTAAATGATGGTTTCTGGGATTTTCACAGTCAAACCATAGACTAAGTTAGAGTTTGAAAATATAACGCGTATTTATTTAAAATACCTTTCCGATGAGATATCACATGCCTAAAAAAGATATTGTATGAAAAAGTTATAACCCTAGGAAGTTGATGTACTAACTTACCCCAACGGGGCCCACATGACCTTTGGCGCTTCATCTCCTAGAGTTAGGTTTTTGGATGTATAGGGTTTTTGGATTCATATTTATTATAAAAAATACTTCAGAGCCTCATTGTACTCATCTTCTTGTGAATGAGCACAGTTGTCACATCTCTTCTCAGAGATAAGCTGCCACCATTCTAATGATTATTTCACTTTGTATTTTTACAGTGTCTCTACATTTGTTTCATTGATAGAAATCATGCATTACTGTAGTTATCTGTTTCTGGCAATATTTATGTGTGTTTCATTTTAATATCTCTTCATTCATTTCGTTCCACTCATAAATCTAGATCATGATGTCTCTTTTTCTTGATCCCCGAACTAGACAACAACCTGTGAACAAGAAACACATTTTCATTGACTGGTGCATCCACCTAGAAATTATTCAACATTGGATGGATAGGTCGTACATGGTATTTGATATACCTCCCTATGTTACACATTATTTTGGTCACTTTGGTAATGTCTCTACAGTTATGTGTTCAAGCTCTCATAAGGACTTTTTGCCTGAGAAAAGTGACTACTATCTTCTTCCACATAACATATTTTTAAGATGAGTTCGTAGGTTGACTATGTTGTAGGGTGCAAGAATCTTGATTATCACAGGAAACCCTATACCTAGCATATGAGGTGTTTGCAGTCTGTTCTATAGGTAGGGTGCAAACCTGTTTTGAAGATTGAAAGGAAGAGGAAGTAACGAAGGTTCTAGAAGAGTATCTTCTAGAAAATGAGTTGGCATTCGCATGGTTGGCATCCTACTGACTTCTCAGATTTAGTGGGATCATCCTCATCCTTTTAACCATATCTCCTTCTCCTGTATAATGAAGGGTTTCTCAAGGAAGAGATTAAGCAAGATTGAATGGAGAATTGATGAAAGAATTGTGTGAATAAACCTATTTGGATTGAAGCTTGAAGACTCTATTTGTCTATCAAGTTGTAGTGGATCTTCTTCATGCAAGTGTAGAGAAAGTGTGTGTGTGTGTGTGTTGGAACCAAGAACCACTGAAAGGAATCTCATGACATCAAGAAGATCTGGTTGTATCTTCTACTTTAATCTAATAAAATATAGAGGCATGTCCCTTTCCCATAAAATCACTCTTATTTTATTGCATAACTCCTTGATCATATGCATAGGTTGATATTGAATATACTTTGCTATCTTCACTTTGGTTGGTTTGTGTTGTCTTGGACTTGATCTCACAAGAGCACCAGAGAAAAGTAGGAATAACAAATACCTAAGGAAGCGATATAAAGGTATGTCACTCATTCCTTCTTGGTAGTAGATTCAATGATTGCAACTTAGAGAAAGAGTCATGTCCTATCCAGTTTTGTTCTAGATCTAGGTGGATCTAGGGAGATCTATTAGTGTTCAGATATACCGATTTATCCTGTAACAAAATTGGCAACCATATTGGGGATCCAACTCATTTTTGTGGTTTTTTGTTGGCCATTTTGTCTTGGTCTACTTTTTTCATTGCCAACCAATCTCCGAGTCTGAAGGAGACCCTTATAGACTCTCTAGACCTAGAAGTTCACTCAAAATTTTTGTCCCTTTTCCAAATATTCATAATTTACAAACCTTCTCACACTGTACATGTCTGTAGCCTGCGAGAACATTTCATTTTCTCACCCCACTATTCATTCCAATGTGACATTCGCGTACCCTGCCAATGTGTAGACTGCAAGAATGCCTCATTCTCGCACTGTGCTCTACTACTAGGCTGTGAACCCATTTGTAAAAGTGTTGGATCGTGCCTTCTTTTCTTCTTGATGCCCAGATTGGTTTGTTCACATGGGAAGAACTTCTTTTGCCAGTGTTTGACTGTTTCTTGACTTCGAATCGTGCGGTCGATTAGTTTTCAGAGATTGAAAACTCTTCTTAATCTTTTTCCCAATTTTTACTTCTCAACCTTTTACCAAAGAGGGTATAATCTCAGATTTTAAGATCTGAGTTCTTGTTTGGTCAAAAGTCTTTGGTCGGTTTAAAAGCTGGGGTTATTATTTATTTATATTGCTTGCTACTTAGAAAATTTCTTTGTCCGTATACATTTCAAGAAACTTTTTCTTGTCAATTTTTATTTTTATCTCCATTGAGAGATTTGAATTGGGCGTTTATTGAGTATTGTTTTTTCTTTGGTTGCTTACCTTTTCTTAGCTCCATCCCTATTTTTGGCTTCTAAAAAAAATAAAATTTTAAAGTCTTGTTGTTTTAAGCAATCATTTAGAAAATATTGGCATTAAAAGAGAATGAATAGTGAATTTACGTTATCTATGATTGTTTGGTACTACATTTGAAAAGAGAATTGTACATCGTAGTTTGCATTGTTCCAGAAAAACTCCTTTCTCCCTGTTGTAGATAGAATTCCTTGAACGAAAGTTTGTATCATTCATTTATATTTACGCAAAGTTGGGTCTAAGTATTACAGAACACCATTTTCATCTTTGTCTCCCTCTTGAGTAACAACAACCTTTAATAATATTGTGCAATTTTTAAAATTCAACTAGTAACTTTTTCTAGGGATCTTTTGTACCAATATTAGCTAGGCTAGAGCTTTGGAATAGGCAGTGAGACACACTCTCCAAAGTAGAAAACAAAAAATAGTATATTGTGATGAGTGTCAAATTCCATTTGCAACATTTTTTCTTCGGAAGCCCTTCTCACACAAGGGTCAAACCTAAGGTCGCATTGAGATTGATAGAGTTACTCACCCTACTTTGTTGATCTCGGTGTAGAGATTGCACATATTATGGGGGTCACTTGAAGGTATACCCACAATGATGAGTGGAAGATTCTCAAGTTGATTTCGGGTTAGATACCCTTCCCTTGCATGTGGATTGGACTGTCAACCATTTCCCTAGGAATCATTGTTGTTTGTGGTAACTTTAGTAGCCTATCTTCTTAGGGTATTACACAAGGTGTCTGTGGAGGGGTAAGTCTTCATGGTACCTAGAATCGACGTTGGTCAGAATCACTCAGGATCCTTGGAGGGTATACCCATGATTATGTGTGGGAGCTTGCACCAGGGTGTAAGTCCGTTAAGAAGGTCATCAACGTAAATTTTCCACCCTAGTCCAACCCCTTCTTGTCTTGTCGTCACAATGTTGTATTTCATCACCAACTAGTGACTTCGGAATGGGAAGGTCTTATTTGCTTGGTTTTGATTCCTAGATTTTACTAGCGCATGTTGTTTGTTTACCCAACTTGGCCATAGAATTTATTTCGTAAGACTTTAACTTGATCACAATTGACCCTCCACATCATTCACGTAGAATGCAAGGCCTACCTCCAGAAGATCTAGAAGGTTCTCAACCCTTGCCTACCTAATCACCAGAGGGCTCTCCTCAACAGAGTGAAGTCCAAGACATTTCCACTCCATAAGTGGAAAGAACTAACTCTTTAGAATGGTTTTGAATCACCAATTCTCGAGAGGACTCCCAACTTCCTCCTGGCTCTGTGAGACGTATTGTTCGAGTGAATTCTTCCTGAGAAATAGTTGTTGAGTCTTCTGGATTACCAATCAGACCTTTCATAGGACCTGAGGGTCAAGATCCTTTTTGGACTACTGGCATTTTTAGACAGGATCTCTTTGTCTCAAGAGAAGATGTTGATATCACTGTCACACTTGAGTTGCCTGAAACATCTGATCCAGACATAATACCTTTTACTACTGCCTATTATTTTCCTAGTTCAGATGCTCCTCCAGTCGACCACATCTTGACTATCTCCCTACAAATGCTCCATTACACAATGGTCCCAAATACTATGCGTCCTCACACCAGGATTATGGTGGCTAGCCAAGCTCCAATTGGCACATCACTTTCGCTGAGATTCACCCCAACACTTTCTCCTGGATATCATGTGTTGAATGCTTCTATTCTCGCAACTACACCAATCCCATCCAAGACTCCTGGAATTTCCACTCCTTCTAGGCACCATCTCATTCCTGGTTTCATTTTGACACTTCCCTGACCCCCTTTCAGAGGACCTCTTCCATCCTCTATCGAATGCATCGACCCTAGTGGAACCATCTAGTCTTTCACACCTCATTACTAGATTATTGTTGGTGGATAATTTCACCAAGGAGGCCAAACCCAATTCTCTTTTGCAGGACAAATACCAATTGGGACAAAACCCCCGAATGGAGGGAAACCCCCACATACCCCACCCTATGGAAAAAACATACCTCGATCTTTGGTACAGTATTGAAACCATCTTATCCAAAACAACCCTCATTCCACCGGGGGGCGACCGCCTCAAGTTAGCTCTTTCATACCCCCTAGTATAGGACAACCATATCCAGGTTAGTCCTATCCTATTTGGGGCTCAAATGCTCAACCCCATGTCCCTATTTAAGGAAACATCCCTCACCAATACAACCCTATAAATTATCTGCCTCCATACCAACAACCGAATCTGCTTGATCTTCGCATTATATGCCAACTACTTATGGTCCTATTAGTCTATCGATGGGACTCCCTCCCCAAAGTCACCAGTACCTACTGTGAATAGACAATTACCCTTATTAGACACCCTAGACCTCCCTGATCTATCGAGAATTTTAAATGATCTGATCCATCACTCTCCTCAATGGCCCGCGATACCGGCCAAACTACCATCCGACATCCCTAAATTCGATGGTAAACCAGGAGAGGACCCGAACAATCATGTAATGACTTTTCACCTTTGGTGTTCATCCAACTCTTTGATGGATGACTCTATTCATTTATGCCTTTTTCAGTGAACTCTCACAAGTTTTTCCGTGAAGTGGTATATAGAATTACCATGAGGCTTCTTCACCGACTTCAATACCCTCACTATGGATTTCCTCACCCACTACCAGTAAATGATATGTTATGAAATGAGAAATGAAATTTTGAGTTCTTTCAAACAAACCAAAGCCACTCATATCTCTGATCACATTCATGAGCAGCGACAGAGATGATGTCTCATCAAACTCGAACTTCTCGATCAGTTGCTGGCAGAGTGGTTCACGAAATCATTCATGAATGAAACCACTCGTGACATTTCCATGGGTGGAGTTGTCACAGAAGAACAGATGATCAGTCATGCTCAATACCTCGATCTCGTTTATTCACAAACGAGTACTCTTTACGGATTACTCCCTGACGCACCTCATCCTCCTACTTATGCTACTTCAACTACTCCTTATGCTTCTCATGCAGCTGATCGTGTGATTGGCATTTTCCATGCCCAACCCCATTTCGTCCAAGCCTCTAGAAACAACCCCAAATCAATTGCTTCTAATGTCCAAAATGCTCTGTCTCCTACCCCTCCCACTGACAAGACTTTTGAGGTGAACTCTGTTCAATCTACCCTCGCCGGAAAAAATAAATCAAAAAAAGGGAAGGGTAAGAACAAGGAAGATAAAAATAATCCGCAATCTGAAAAGACGAAAACACAACTTGTTGACGATAAGGATAAGCACAAACCTCGATACCCTTTTCTTATCTGTGGTGATGATCACTACACTAAGAATTGTCCAAGACGAACCGAGGTTACTAAGTTCCTTCAAGGGAACCTAAAACCGCCTACTCTGACCGTATTGTCACAACCCTTCCCTTCTCAACAACAGGCCCAATTGGTCATTCATGACCAACCTTCCCCCTCCACTAAATCCTATGTCTTAATGTGTACAGGTGATTCAAAGAAGAATGACATCGAACTTACCACTCGAGCCAATGATTATTCCTCCTCCAAAGAGAAGGTTGATGAAATACCCCCTTTGTTGGTCCAACCATCTCCCATGACTCCACCTACCAACGTTCCTCTTCATCTCGAATGAATGAGCCTAGATATAGTTCTTCGCCCTCCCCCAAACGGTGTTTTCCGAAAATCTGCTTTCAATCCTCATGCATGTGCTTCCTAGAACTATAGTATTGTCGAAGATATGGCCCAAGCACCATCCGCAATGTCAACTCTTTAAGTCCTTCAAAGTTGTCCTATACAATGGAAGGCACTGTTGAAATCTATTGGTGGAATCGACCCTACCAATACAAATTTAATAATTTTTTACTTGGAAGATCACATTCCAAGGATACCCCCTCAACTCGCATTTCAAATACAAGTTATTTTCTCCGACAAGAACATTTGTAGAACATTTATTGATGAGGGTGCCTCGACGTGTGTCATGTCTATTACCTACTAGAAATCCATCTGCTCTCCTCCTTTAACTAAATCCCACAACATGCTCAAAGCCTTCAATAGCTCTTGTTTTAAGCCTTACGGTGTCCTCCCTTTGTTGCCTATTACGTTAGAAGTCAAAATGGTCAATGTTGAAGTGGAGGTATTTGACGCTCCTCTGATTACAACCTTCTACTTGGTCGTAGCTAGATCGATTCCATGCGTGCAGTTGTGTCCACTCTTTTCCATGTTGCACATTTCCCACATCAAGGAAAAGTAATTACGGTGAACCAAGTGGCCTTCTTTCACTCCGATGCACGTACCGACAACATACCTTTCATTGCCAAAACACCCCCTGGATATGAGAATGTTAGTGTTGGTCTTCTTAAATATTACTCTTTGATGGGTACTTTCCCATTCCACCACCTGATGTTCCATATCTGTTCGTTGCCTCGATCAATATGATTTCCACCTCTGTTCAAGAAACCCTTGCATCTTACGACATGTGGATAATACCCAACTTTCATGATCATATTCGTCATGGCGACCAAATTCCTTTGAGTCCAGTTGAATCCTCTTATCAAGCCATTCAATCGGAAACCCCTTCTACCCCCTCTCTTGATGATTTATCTTTGGATCCATTCCATTTCATTTTTCCTACGGACAATATGATTATGCCTGTTATGTCCATGGAAGATACCCCTTGGGACGATGGACATCATTGTTCCATATTCTTCCTGGAACAACACACCATTAAGAGTTACCAACGGATTATAACCCCATCGACCATTGTCTCCATTTCTACCATTCCCGAGTCTACACATGATATGTTCTATGAAGGGAACTTAAGCAATATCTCACTCACTATCCCCCTTGACATATCCATAAAACATGGAGTTGTCAAAAATGTGCATATCGGAGCTTCGTGTTCCCATGACGAAGTTGTCACCTACAAGTCTCTTTTCCAATAATTCCATGACGTCTTCGCATGGAGCTATGAAGAAATGTTAGGTATTGACCTCGACATTGTTGTACATGAGATTAAGACATACCCGGGTGCTAAACCCATCTAGCAACAACTTCGTCCGGTCCACCCACGTAAATCAGCCACTATCAAGCTTGAAGTTGAGAAACTTCTCAAAGTTGGCTTTATTTACCCTGTGGCTCTAACTGACTATGTTTCCAATCTTGTTCTGGTTAACAAGAAACAAGGTACGATCCATGTATGCATTGATTATAGAGACATTAATAAAGCTTTTCCTAAAGACAACTTTACTACCCCCTTCATTGACCAAATCGTCGATGATTGTGCCGAAAGTGAAATCTTCTCTATGATGGATGGTTTCTCTGGATATAATCAAATCAATATCGTACCTACAGACCAACACAAGACCGATTTTATTTGTCCTTAGGGCACTTTTGCCTACCGAAAACTTCCCTTTTGTTTAAATAATGTCTTATGTCTTATGCCTTTCATGATATAAATCACATTGTGCAGCCATATCTCGATGACTTACCAGCTCATTCCATGCACCATGTAAATCATCCAACACACCTCCATGCCATTTTCCTTCCCTGTCAGTTTTACCATAGATGCTTGAATCCCCACAAATGTTATTTTTGTGTAGAATCTGACCAACTTCTAGGATTTATTATTTCACGTCAAGGGATTAGGGTAGATCCTTTGAAGGTCGAGTTGATTCTCAATCTCCCTCCTCCTTCCTCACTTTGCCAACTACAAAGTTTGCAAGTGAAGGCAAACTTTCTACATCGTTTCATCCCAAACTATGCTGAGTTAACTCTTGGTTTTACTTGACTGCTTAAGAAAGGTTCTGAGTTTGTATGGGATACCACTACCAACAAATCTTTCGATGATTTAAAATTTACCTTAACCCGTACCCCACTACTTTTCCCACTCGATTACAGTCGAGATTATTTCCTGTATCTCGCAACCTTAGACTCTACCATTGCTATGGTTCTAGTCCAGGAGGATGATTCTCATGACAAACATGTCATTTATTATTTGAGTCAAAGTCTCACGACTACTGAAACCAAGTATTTACATGTTGAAAAACTAGCCTTGGCCACCGTTCAAGTTTTTCAACATTTCCGACACTATATCCTTTTATGCAAGATTACTGTGATTTCCAACTACAACCCTATGCATCACATTCTTACATGCCAATTACTAGGGGGAAAATACTCCAAATGGATCATAATACTCCAGGAGTTTGAATTATAATTCAAACACACTAAGTCCAAGAAATCCCCGGTGTTTGCCAAATTGATATGTGACCTTCCCTGTTTTGAGATGAAAAATGTAGCAAAGGATTCATTACCTGATGAATCCCTTTTTCTGATCAATTCTGATGACCTTTGGTATGGGGATATCATCATATATCTACAGACCCAGACTTTCCAACCCAATTTGTCTAGCACTGATCGTCGTCGCATATGCTACCAAGCCTGTTAGTATATTATCCTCGATGATACTCTTTATTGTCATGGGATTGACTCAATTTTTCAACCATGCCTCACATTTGACGAAGCTGAGAAAGCCCTAAATGACTTCCATTTTGGAGCATGTGGTGGTCACATGTCTGGGTATGCTACTGCCCAGAATATATTACAAGACGGGTATTTTTGGCCTTCTTTATTCAATGATTGTATTATTGTTGTCCAAAAATTCCATGCTTGCCAAACCTACAACAATAAAATACGATCACTCCCTACTCCTCTACACCGTGTAGTCTCTGTTGGACCTTTTGTGAAATGGGGTATCAATTTCATGACATATCATCCTCACTCGGTCGGGGGGCATGGATACATTATTGTAGCCATAGATTATTTTATGAAATGGGTTGAGGCGATGCCGACATTCGACAATACCGGAAAGACTACATCACTATTCATATTCAATCACATCATTGCTCGGTTTGGTGTTCCTCAAGCTATTGTTACTAATCACGGTAGCCACTTTAGAAACTTTATGATGTCCGAACTCACCGAATAGTTGGGTCTTTGCCATGAAAATGCAACACCCTATTACCCATAGGCTAATGGCCAGGTTGAAGCAATAAACAAAGCCCTAATTACCATGCTTCAACAAATTATAGGGATTCACAAAACTAGTTGGCACACGATGTTGTTTTTGGCATTGTGGTCTTACCGGGCATCTGTCAAGTCTGCTACCGGGCTTTCACCTTTATAGTTAGTTTATGGTATAGAATCCAAATTGCCTATTGAATGCGAGATACCATCTCTAAATCTCGCCATTGAACTTCTCCCAAATACTTCTACTAAAGAATAACATTTGTTGTATCTTATGCAACTAGACGAAACTCGTCATGATGCCACCCTAATTATAGAAACCCAAAATAAATGCGTCAAAGCTCAATATGATAAACATGTCAAAACACATGTGTTCGCTAAAGGAGATCTAGTTCTTCTTTATGAGAAAGATTGAGATTTGTTAGGAGACAAAAAATTTGAGGCTATGTGGCGAGGTCCTTATATCGTCAGACAGGTGTTGGAAAAAAGAGCCTATGAGTTAGTGGACTATGATGGTATCCCTTTGAGTGAACCCATAAATGGGCTTTACTTAAATAAATACTATTCTTAGATCATTTGTGCATGAGTGCTTGTATTTTATTGTATCATAATTTTTGTGTGTTACTTTAGTGTTCTTTTTCGTTATTTGGTTTCTGCCCTCGACCGTTTACCTTGTGTTGAACTTGGTTTCTAGATGTCAGAGTTTTCGCTACCCCACATTGGCTTCGCCGATGGCGCTAGTCATAGTAATCAGAACTTAGCTTCTACTGCATGGGAAATTTATGCACCTACAAATAAACTCATTAGTCTATGAGGTGTTTTTCTCGGTCATGTGACCAATAATATGACAGAATATAGCGTCGTCATCAAATTGTTGATTGATGCTATTTTTATTGGTATCCATCGCCTAGTTATATGACTCAATTCACAACTAGTAGTACTACAGTTAAGTAATGTCTATGATATCCAAAGCCCTACTTTATTATGGGTATATTTACGAATTCGCCTCTTGGAATGTTATTTTGATTATATCGACTATCAACAGATTACTAGATGTCTAAATACACTGATTGATACTTTAGCTAATTATGTGTTAGACAAACATTTGGGACATTTATGAACCAATCACACATCACATGTATTACAAAACACAAAATAAGCTGGTAGAAGTGGTATATATGTATATAATGATCAAAAGTTTTTACAAAAAGTTTATGTCCAAAGATCAAAATCTCAAAATATGAATCCCATAGCTTCTACAAAATAGAATCACGGATGACGCTCACAATAACACACAACTGCTCGGGCTACCTTACGGAGAAATCGACTGAGAGACTTAGACATGCCCACAGTATGGCGTTGATAGCATCTCAGGATCTCTCCAATAGTGATGTCTAGGACATCTATAGTCAGTCCCTCTAAGTTTTGTTCAATCGCCTCATAGTCCTCAACATCCCATCTTTCCACTCGAGCCACTTCTCCTCACCTATGAATAGGAGATGTTCCTGGTGGTCGATACAACCCCACATCTGTGTTGTCAAAAGAAATTTTTGATTAGGACCGAAAATATGAAAACATTTTATATAATAAAATTTGTAAAAACATTTAAAAAGAACAAAATGTGTACTTCTCACCTAAGTCACCCCACTGAGCATCCTCAGGTAGGACCAAATCCAGATCTCCTTGAAAATCCAAACTGACATATGCATAGTCATCGATCATCAACATATGGGGCCTCAACTAGTCAAAAAATGAATCATTATATGTGATTATAGGCCCTGATATGTGCCGAGCCATGAGGTTATACCACCTCAGCATCCTCGGATCCTGTGGAGCCGGTAAACCCCAATCTACCTATAGATGCAGGAATGGGACCCTCTCAAGGAAGAAAGACACCAAAATCAACCCATACCCAAACTTCTTTAGGTCACCCCTTCTACACTTAGTCAATTTCCTTTTCATTCTTTGGAGAACCACATCCGACCAGTTAAAATCCCAAGGCTATGTGCACTCTATTTCATATTGGAAATAGCTCTAGAGAGCCATGTGCGGAGCCATGCTCCCAGCCATGCATGCAATGGTAAACAAGATATTATGTAGGGTCAAATATTGGACCCCCCAAGTGGAAACCTTACCCTTTCTTCTCTCTGCCTCAGGAACACAATGTCGGCAGACATACTCGCTCATAGGAAGTCCACCACCCCTACCTCCAGTCAAAGTTGCATGGGATCCACGTCGTGACAACCCTGTCAGAAAATAGATATCCTCGATATCATGTGTCGACCCCTACATGAAATACCTGTTGGTCCACATCCCACATGTGGACTAGATACTCTAACAACGTGAGTTGGGATCTCATGCTCGGGATCCCAAAAAAATTTAAGACCCCACATTCCCGGAGAGAAGCAACTGTATGAATATCATTTTCGACAATGGAATCATCCTTCTCGTGTTCCCTTTCCCTCCATTCCAACATCATGATGATCAATACCTGCAACGGAGTCATGAGAAGGAAGTCAACAATTCATTCTAACCTCTTGAACAAATTTTTATTGAGCAAAACCACACACAAAAATCTATTTTTCGGCCCTCGCAGGTGAAGCTTTTGCACAATGTGAGATTCTCACAAGTGCACTGAAGCCCACCTATGAAAATATTAGATTCTCACAGGTCCCGAATGGCCCACCTACGAGAATGCTTGAGCGCACCTACCGACCCTAAAATGGACTCAAAACTCTAAAATTGCCAATAAAAATCAAAAGTAAACCATGGAAAAGTTGAAAAATCAAGAGATTACCTCGTTGGCCAGAACCGTTTGCTAAGTGATCATTTGTAGCTCCTGCAATCGACCGATGAAATTTGAAAAAAAAAAGGAGGTGTGTTGGACAAGTGTTTGTCAAAGCAACAATGAAATGGTGAAAATCCCTTTTTACCCATATTTATTCACCTTTTTACTATTTTTTGTTGATTTTTATATTAATTTTATTACTTTTGTCTGAAAACCTAATACCCTAATGGTTTTGTGAGTATGTTTTTTTTCATATAGCTGACCTAGAAGTCCAAATGACGGTATACGGGCATTTTTTCTCTTTTTTATATTCATCACATGAACGAGTACCTTTTTAGGGTTTTGTAAGGAAAATCTCAAGCTCAATCTTCATTCATTCTCATGCCCGAAAATACATGAGAACATAACCGAGTATACTTTTGTCGTCTTTTCGTACTCGTAATGGTAACACGAAAATGACGAAAACAAGGGAGTATCCTTTAAGCTCTTTTCATGCTCCGTAAAATGAAAAGATTGTCGAGTGATCTTGCTCTTTTCATGCTCATAAAATTATTTGAAGAAAACATTCGATGGGCGATATTTTATCACTTTTTCGGTCTCATCAAACTAATTTACGAAAAAGGAACTGGGAGAGTTTCTCTTTAAGTGTTTTTCAGACTCTCAAAACATGAAAAATGCCCGAGTTTTCTATCTTTGGACTCGTTAAACAAACATCGAAAGGCCCGTATGGGACCAAACCACTCCTTCTTAGGGTTCGTTAAACATACTCCGAGGGACTTGTCTGAACGATGAGCTTACATCAACAAGCATATGTTATCCTCCTCAAGCTTGTGTAAAAATAAAGAGGTACTCGCAAAAAATGGTGGGGGAAATTTTGGGAAAGGGATATGTTTCAGTATTTGTATTAGTGGTAGTAAGTGTCACTCTTGGACATGACACTCCCTTTTTTTCATTTGAATCTGGGTTTGGAAATCCATTTGTCTCTCGTCTGACTTACTACAAGGTCATATCTTGGGTCATCTTTCAGTCAATGCTGCGAAGACCATTGTCGTGTCATTCATATGTTCAAGAGCAGTCTAAACAAGCCCTCCATTGAGTGGGCCATTTGCAGTTGTTCACTCTTACCATGTCAGCCTTCCCTATGTCTATTTCAAACCATATTCGTACTTTTCTTTCCCTCAAAATATGTTACTTATTTTGTGTCATTGATGGGGGATACATCAAGGCCCTCCCCTGACAAGTCTTTTTCCGTTGACTCCAACTCATTATCTGGGAATAGGACTTATAAATCATTTAGTACCTTAGAACTTGCATGCCTTAATGGCAGGTCTCTTCATTTTCGACAGTGGATTCACATCATTGGTCCCTGATCGAGAGATTCCGCTGAATGTTTGACTTCATCTCATTTATTCACTTTTGGTCAGATTGTACTTAGGTACCTTGGGAGTCATTGACATCAATGGTGATTTCCCTTGCACTTGTTAACGATTTTAATCAATGAATAGTAATCGAGTGGTTTCTACCATGTTCTATTGCGAAACATGTAATCACATGGTTAGATTCGTACCTTTCAGAAAATGGGATTGAAGACCCTGGGTCTTATCATTTGGCCCAGGTTGTGCTAGAGTACTTATGATTTGTATTGATACATGGATCCACTTTGTATGTCACGTGGCTCTGTCCTAATCTGTGTCTTCTAAACCCATAGATTCACAATGTATTCCTGGTGGCTATGTGGTATTTTGGCGACATGGATCCACAGTGTATGATTGGTGGCCATGGCCTACATTTATGATTTCATTCATTTGTGTTTTGAGCATGGGAATGCCTACCTCAGAACTGGTATTATATTGTGCATATGCTTGATTGTTTGCAGGTTTTTGATTAGGTATGATCCTTGTTTCTGACACACACAATCATTTTACAAAGTATTTCGGTTGTCACGAGTTCCAGTCTCATACTTTGGAAGCATTTTATTACACATTATTTTGGTCACTCTGGTGATGTCTCTACAGTTATGTGTTCATGCTCTCATAAGGAATTTTTTCCTGAGAAAAGTGACTATTGTCTTCTTCCACATAACATATTTTTAAGATGAGTTTGCAGGTTGACTCTGTTGTAGGGTGAGAGAATCTTGATTCTCGCAGGCAACCCTATACCTAGCCTACGAAGTGTTCGTAGTCTGCTCTATAGGTAGGGTGTGAACCTGTTTTGAATATTGAAAGGAAGAGGAAGTTACGAAGGTTCTAGAAGAGTATCTTCTAGAAAATGAGTTGGCATTCACATGGTTGGCATCCTACTGACTTCTTAGATTTAGTGGGATCATCCTCATCCTTTTAACCATCTCTCCTTCTCCTATATAATGAAGGGTTTCTCAAGGAAGAGTTTAAGCAAGATTGAATGGAGAATTGATGAAAGAATTGTGTGAAGAACCCTATTTGGATTGAAGCTTGAAGACTCTATTTGTCTATCAAGTTGTAATGGATATTCTTCATGCAAGTGTAGATCAAGTGTGTGTGTTGGAACCAAGGACCACTGAAAGGAAGCTGGTGACATAAAGGTGATTTGGTTGTATCTTCTACTTTCATTTAATATAATACAACGAGATGTCCCTTTCCCATAAAATCACTCTTATTTTATTGCATAACTCCTTGATCATATGCATAGGTTGACATTGAATATACTTTTCTATCTTCACTTTGGTTGGTTTGTGTTGTGTTGGACTTGATCTCACAAGAGCACCAGAGCGAAGTAGGAACAACATAGACCTAAAGAAGCGATATAAAGGTATGTCACTCATTCCTTCTTGGTAGTAGATTCAATGACTGCAACTTAGAGAAAGAGTCATGACCTATCCTATTTGGTTCTAGATCCGAGTGGATCTATGGAGATCTGTTAGTATCCACATATATCGATTTATCCGGTAACACCCTACAATAACATGGATGTACCTTTATATTTTTTGAGAAACTTATGCGAAGAATTTATTATGGTTCACCTTGTGAAGTAATTTGACATTGGAGACTTCCACAGGATGGGTCGAGGGTCCACACGTGATCAAGAGAATGCTAGGAATGATTCCATGTTAGTTCCTCGTACCCCCAGGTGAAGGCCCAACTCCCCTTCCAAACATCCTCATGCTGCAAATATCTTGCAGTAGGTACATGTAGCTACATCATCATTGACTCGGAACCTAGTGCAACATGCTAGCTTTGTTGCACTATTTCGACAAGAGGTGTTAGTTGGTGACATTGATATAGGGGTCGTATCTTCACCTCATAAATTAGAGTGCAGTGAGAAGAGGGCACATGGAAATAATAGTCGTCCATGTGAATCTCATAGATGCTCGAGTTGTCGACAAACTTTCTATGAGCCTATTGAGGCCAGTGGATAGTAGATATTTATGGATGAGGTTAGTATCTTAACCATATATATATTCTTCATCGTTATATATTTATATAGTATTATGTGTATTTGTATCAATCATTTATTTTATGTTGTTTTGTAGTTGCTACGTGAATATATCAGACATTATACATCAATGGATGCATCAATGTTTGTCTCCACCACTGATGCAACAGTATGGGTAGCCTACTCAATTGGTCTACCTGATACACATGTATGTGTCACATTTGATAAATTCACCATAGTGATTTCTTTATTTTATGGAATCCTCAAATTTGTAATGCTCTTGTGTTTCTACAAGGTGTGGGTTCAAGCGATGTCAAGCAATGTCCACATGGGATGAACAAGTCATCGACATGACAAGTATCATGTGTAGATTTAAATCTCGTTTAAATCTCAAATTTGTTGTATTTATGTTGTTGAATTTTAATATTTTGTACTAATAGTTCAGTATTATTAATATGTATGTAGGATGGTGACATTTTTTCTAGTTATTATACTAGTCCACTCCCTAGACACCTACCCACAAATTTTGGGTTACCTTACTCCATACCAAGGTTACTTCCATTACTTATATATTTTGTGGGGGTTCATCTTCGCCCACCCCCACCATATTTATTATTCCATGCAGCCTCAGTGGATGCACCCGTAGTCCACCCATCCACATGACCTATTCTATAGAATCCATCCATTGTGGATACACTTGTATGCCACCCACCCTCCGCACCATTTCCATTTTCTCCATCCATTGAGACTACCACAATAGAGGTTTCTTAGGAGCTAGTTGTACAATCAAGATCTCCACCTATCAAAAAATCTCCATCGAGGCCCGAGATATTCACGATGAGATAATTTGTTGATGATAATTTTTTATATATCATGAATGTAATTGATTTTATGCATATTTGTTTAAATTTCATGATTTGATCCTTGTAACTGATGCAGGGTGGAATCAGTAATATATTAGGGTCACGAAGGAGGGTAACACCCTCACAATTGTTAGTACCATCTGCAATGAGTTGTCTTATGTTTAATTACAAAGTAAATATTTGTAATTCTTTTAATTCATTGTGGAAAAAAACTTATAACAATATTTTTTCTTTGCGCATTCTCGAAGGGATGAAACATGCCCAGGCCAAAAACTAGTCGAGGTGCTTCTTCAAGCAAGATAAGAAAGATCGATTTCCAATATGCTCTTGAGGGTGGAAAGGGTCGCAGTGTTCAATGAGTGACCAATGATTTCCATTTAGTATCTAGGCCACCAATTTTTATTTTTATTTTTATGTTAGAGTACTTGTTGTCATTTTGTATATTGGGCACAATGTTCCATTTTGTAAAAAATGTACAATTTAGATGATGTTGAATACACACACACACATTTCATGGCATGTTTTTTATTAATTTCATTGTTTATACATTTTATGTTAATGAATGTATGGATTTCAAATTGTATGAATTTTATGTGTATGAATGTATGAATTTATTTAATATGATTCGTTACTTTTTAAAGTGTTAATGTAGTCAATGTAAGTAAGAAGAATTCATTTTTTCTAAAGTTATTATTAATACTTGTGTTATGCATTAACGAATCTCTTATGGTGGAAACTATTTTTAAGTGCTAAATCCATATGCAATTAGTGGTTCTCATTACTTAAATTTGACAAAAGATTGAACACCAATCCTAGTTAAGACTCTCGGAACCAATAATAACAATCATGTAGGATAACATAATCACAATAGAAATAAGAGAGTTGAAATCTCACATTACTCTATCCAAAATGAAGCATGGTTTATTATAATGGAAATCACAACATGTTACAAGGGTTTATTAATACAAAATCAACACATAAAATATGAGTGCAAAATAAAGTCTGACATCAAATGAAAATATACCTCAAATTCTCCATTAAGCTTGCCAAAATGTTCTACAATGTAGTCAAAGAGGAGAGCTCCTAAATACCCAAATTCTTCACCCTTTACAATGGAGAGAGAGAAATGTTCTTTATATAGTGAGTCTCTTCTCTTATACAATAAAATTTTATTATTTTCTAACTAAATCCATGAAAAGTCAAATAAATATAATGATTTGACTTGCAATATTTTGGCGGAAAGTTTTTTCAGTCGAAACATGTACCTTTTCAACCAAAAAATTAACAAATTCGGTTGAAAAAGTGATTCTAACAATTTTCCACCCACAATCATCGATTATTTGGTCAATGAAAGGGGTTGGGAATTTTTCTTTGGGACAAGTGTGGTTGAGGTCTTGAAAGTCTGTGTAGACATGAATAGGTCCTTGTTTTTTGTTAATGGGGACAGGGTTGGAGACCCAAGAAGTGTACGCAATGGGGTGAATGAACCCAATGACATGTAATTTCTCAATTTTGGCTTTGATATCTACAACTTTGGATGGGTGGAGGGAGCATTGCTTTTGAAGAACAGGTGCGATATCCAGCCATGTTTTGATCTGATTTTTGATTATAGAAGGATCAAGGATAGGTATCTTCATATATGACCAGGAAAAAATATATTGGTGTTCCTGAAAGAGATCTTTGTAAGAAATGATTTCTTTAGGGGAGCATGTGGCGCCAATGGTGATCTATTATATGATTCCTGGTTTAATGGAAATGTCAATTTTTACTGTGGGGGAGATGTTGGCCATGTTTCCTTCTTCAAAAGCATCGGGGGTAGGAATAGGGTTTTTGAACCAGTCAATATGCCCTAGAGGAATAAAATCCTTGGTTTCAGTTGCGCATAGGGAGGCTTGGTAAGCAGGGTGAAATACCTCTTGTGAGAGGAAAAGTGCTTGATGATGGAGCGCTTTCCATGGGAAATCAAGGGTAGTCAGTTCCTCCAAGATCTCTTCATCGCAGTGGAACATGCGAGAATACAGAGGATCCTAGAAGATGGTAGGGGGAACCATCAACAGAGAAGTGGAATTGGATTCAAGTGATGAGGACATATAAGGGATATCGTGTATGACGTGAGATGGATCACTTGACATAAACCAAATTTCAAGACACTGTGGATGATGAACTGTGGTGGAGGGAAATATCTCATATGGGAGATTTGTCGGAGAATTGGGAGGATTTGGGGGAATATCCTCAAATAGTCCAAATGTGAACCATGGAAGAATGGGGATTAACTCAAGTTGAAGGGAGGTGAGAATGCTAGTATATAGGGAGTGGATGAGGGGATTATGTTGCATCACGACTGGTGGGGTGATCAGATGATCTTAGATAGGGGTTGAGTGATGACCTCAGTATTCAATAGTCAAAGGACACTTTTATGTGATATGATCAAGTGAGTCATAGAGAGAACAAGGACATCTCATTTGCTCGGAGATTGACGAAGAAATATAACACATGTCAGTAATGTGAGTATTAGTAGGGAGTTCCTGAGAGGGCTCGAGCAGAGATGTGTGGCGTACTGCAGCTAATGTTTGGAGAAATTGAGGTAGAGCTGGGAAATGATGAGTGTAATGTCCATATTATGAGAATGGCACAAGCGGAATTGGTTTGTAACCCTTTCTTACGTGATGTTGAGGTCTCCGTAGTAGTGGTGGATGTACTTGGTGGAGTGGCAAGGAATGGCGGTGCCTTAGGGAGATGGATAATATTACGTAAATTGAGAAGAGTAGGAAATTTGTTAGTGGGGTTTCCTTCTCTTTCACATAGTGTGCAAGGATGTTGAGATCGGGGAGGGAGTGGAGCTATGGGCTCATTCTTCTTTCGTCTTCCCCTGGTAGTGGTGGTGTTGCTGCCAGTTGGGGGTGTGGGTGGTATGGTAGGAGCATGTAATTGGATCTACATTGGTAATCCCTCTATCTAAGGAGGGAGAGATGTTGTAGGAAACATAGAGGGTGGATGGAGATACCATACAGGGATGGAGATAACCATGTTGGGAAGGGTGAGGGTAGAAACTACCTGTAATGATTGCACTCCAGGTGGGGGGTAGGAAAAGGGGATTTGGGTAATGGCTTCGGGGACTATCTCCCAANNTATGGGACAAGTGATGCAGTGTTGTTTTTAGGGAATTCATGATGTAGTAGTTCACCGAATGATGGAACTTCGATGTGGGGAGGGGACTCTATGAGAGGATTATTGTCTTCGATATTTGTTCCTTTGGAAGAAACTACACATACTTGTGCTGAAATAGATGAGTTTAGGTGAGGTGCTTCTCCATGATAATTTCCTAATAAGGATAGGTCCTTGAATATTCCAGGTCAAATGTCGATCACTGGAAAAGCATCCGAGCTAGCGTGGACAAGAGGGAGGATGTTATCAATGTTGGAGCAATTATTAGGCTCATAATGTGTAAGTTGGTTGATGGCGATGATTTTTTCGTTATGGGGGAACATCATCATACAAAACACAGAATACGCTAACTCCTTCATAGAATACATGTAGCTACGTCTGAACAAGATATTGTAATCAAGTAGAGCATCGATAACTTCACTATCAATCAGAATAGTTTTCCCCTCAAGTTTTGTAGGGACATTTTGGAATATCCCTTTAGGGGATGATGGTTGACCATTATAATCTCTCAGGGTGATGGTGGATGGTACTAGCTCAGGTGAGTTGAATTTATGTCATACTAATTTGGAAATGAGGCATGTGGATGCACCTTCATCGATGATGAAGTGATGAACTATGATGTTCTAGATCTTAGATGGTATCTGAAAGGCTACCAGAGTGGGGAGGTGTGGTTCTCCTCTATCTAAATCAAAGGTGATTAGTCGAGTATCAATTGAGTTGACTACCCCCAAGGCAGAAAGAAAGGATTTGCATTGTGATGGACAGGTTTGGAGGACCTCCAACACAAACATGGTTGTAGGAGATTGTGCTAAGTCATAAACTAGATTGTATTTATGGGCTTTCCTAGAATGAGGGTTATGTACATTTCTTTGTAAAGGTATGTGGGGTATATGGGGATTTGGTTCAGTCTTAGGACGTGGAATCATCAATGGTTGTCTTGTCATAGCTGAAGTTGTTTTTGAGGTGGTTTGGGTAGAGTCAAGAGGCATTCCATATTGACGACTATTTTTGCATAAGAATCTCATCTTCACTGGTATGGAGAATATTGCAATCGGATGGATTTTCGGGTTGATTGGGACCTGGGTTTTGATATTTCCCCATTTGTGGTGGGGTAGACTCTATCTCTTGTTGGGTATTCATCACACCTTGGTGTGGAATGGGGTTTTGCAAAATAACCTGAGGTGGTGGTTTCAAATGATGTTGTTTGGTCGACTGAGGGGCAGGTGGTGTCAAAGGGTGTTGTGTGTTCATGGATTCTTTCATCCATTTTTAATCAACCATTTGGGGGCAGTGGTGACTATAATGTCCATACTCACCACATAGGGACAAAGGGAACTTATTTCTCAGATTTTTGTTCTTCTCTTGTCATGGTTGATTGTTATTGTTTCCCCCTTGGGGGTTCTAGCTTCCTTGATTCTAGTTGCCCCTAGTGGGACGGTTTTGTTGGGGGTTATTTCCTCCTAGTCCTAGGTTGTTATTTTTTTTATTTTTTCCTTTCTTATTGGCATTTTTTGGCTGATGGGTCAGATTTTTTGTATTCAACTGTTCAAAAACATGAAGTTTTTGAATGGGAGAGGGTTGAACAAAGTTAACACTGACATGTGGTTGTCCTAGTGAAGGAATGATTGGCTGGGGAGGACCAAGAAATGGAAAATATTGATTGTTTTATGGAGATGATCCATATGGCATATTGGAAGTTGAAGTACTTCCACTACTATTGGGGTTATATACGAGGGATGCGGGTGGACCCATACTTGAATGAGAGACTGAATGCATTAGGGGTACTAGTGGGGGTCTCCCCAATGGCGAAGGGGGAACAACAGGATATGATTGTTGGTAAGTGGGAGGAGGGTAATACGACATCCCTCCATATGGTTTAAGATACTGATTTTCACCATAAGTAGGTGACGAGTGGGCATAGGGGTTGAGTTGTGTCATAGAACCAATCAACCCATCCATAGCGTGAGAAACCACGGGTTTGTCCTAGAAAAATGGTAGGGTTCTGAGTGCATTAGGAAATAATGTGTACAAGTAACTTGATTGGGCATAGATGAGGTCGAATTGTTGGGGCTTGTTGATGGCTTCTTCTTCTGATTGAGGAAAATTGGATGCTACATATTTGGAAATCACTGGGACGAGTGATTTAAGAAACCAATCGAGATGTTGTTCTTTGGTGGTTTCTTCTTTACACAAACTACATCATTGACACCACTAATGGATTTGGTTGATGATATGGATAGCAGTGGTTTGTTTGAACTCATAGAGAATTTCTAAGATAGTGTTATGACGAACTGGTAATTGGAAAAAGGACAAAAAGGATTTGGCCAATGATTCAAAGGTCACATGGGACCATGATTTTTTGTCTACATACCATTTGGCTGATGAACCAGTGAGGGTTCTTTGAAATGACCTCAAGTGGATGGAATCATCCATGATGTTGTTTGAAGAGCACCATAAGTGGAAGGTCGTACCATGGTTGGCAGGGTCTTCCCTTGGTTTTCCTTCAAACTTCAGAATGTTTGAAGGAAATTTGGTAGGCATATTGGGCCATGTGTCATCATGTAAAATGGGGTCATTCATGAGTTTGGTTAAATCAGGAATGTTGAGGGAAACCAAGTATGGAAAAGGGGGATTTGGAGGAGGATTAGTTTCAGCCATGGTGTGTGTAGGTAATGGACCTATCCCTTGAGAGGGATTTGGTGGGTTTGTATTTATTCCTTGAGAAGAAGTTTGACCCATGCCTCCTTGTGAAGGAGAACCAATAGATGGATTGCATTGGGTATTTGACCCAAGTAAAGTGCAACAAAGTAAATTTGGTCCCAAAATAGTAGCACTCACTAGAGTGTGAGATGGTTGAGTCAGAGATTTGGTAAGACTAGGGACTCCTCCAAGAATAGGAGGGAGAATCTGCAAGAGTCTAGAATGATGCAGATTTTGTGGTTATTCTATGGTTACAAATAGAAAAGTGAATGTGTGCAAACGGTGACAAGAGAAATGAATGAATAAGTGCCTTTTGTATTTTTGACCTTCACAAAATAGTATAACTCACAATTGTATGTAATCAAATGAAAATCATATGTAAGTCAACTATAAAATAAACAAGCATGTCGATATGCTAATTTTGTCCACGTGGTGGAGAAAAAACAAAAAAAAAAAACTTGTGTCCTAAAATAACTATCGTCCTTCCTCTTAATTTAGCATTGGGCCTTCCAATAGCACTTGATAGTGGAGAATGAATCCACTGGAAGAGGAACTAGTGAAGGTTTAAGTAGTCAGTTATAATGAGGGATAGAGGGTGCATATCCCAAAAGAGTTGGCGATATTTCCCAATATCCACACAAAATCTGACCAAGGTGCGACTGCAGCCCACAACCACCACCTGGGTAGATATCCTATGTTTGGCCACTAAGTACCTCGGTCAAAGTGGGGCATTTAGCTTTTCAGCCTAAAAAACGTTTCATTGGTTGGATACCCTCACAAGAGTTGGGTGACTCAAGAAGGGATGCGTAGAACAACTGTACCTCTGCCTTCTACCCTTCATGGGTATCTCCCTGCCTTATGGTATAGGAACACTTCACTTGAAGGATTTGAAGTATCCCTATTCTCAACTTCTATTGTTTCAAAATTTGAGAACCTGATAATGGGGGGTTATTTGGATTCCTACCCATGATATCCTACCTAGACTAAAAAAAATTCTTTCAGGCACCTCCCGTGGAGAAATATTTAGTGTGTTCCTAGAAATTTTTTAGATGGAGTGCACTGAGAGAATGAGGTCATGGAACAACCTTGTTTGAGTTTAATTGGTGTGGACAATTTCTAAAGAAGTAGTCGTATCTTTCAGAGTTCCTTTGAAGTATTTTGTGGGTACTTAAAAAGAAATCTTACTTTGACCTCCACTATTCTAATAGAAATTATGTGTGTGATGAGTGTCTTTGTGTGCAATAAAGTGAAAAATGTGCAAAAGATTTTTAATAAGTTAAGTGTAAGATTGTAGCATGTGGACTTCTTGTGGTCCTTATAAGTTTTTTTACCTAGCTTAGTTAGTTCTTTGGTACAACCTTGCAAAATATTTAAATCCCTAGAGAACTATCAATGTTGACATATGGGTCCTTACTTGATACTTTAAACTCCCTAGAATATTGTATGTACTAGAAAATATTTTGAAACTATCCTAGGATTGTAGACATGTGGGCATGTATGGGCCCTTAGTTGATCTTTAAACTTTCCTAGAGTGTTGTCTAAACTAGGAAATCTTTTTGAAACTATCATAAGATTGTAAACATGTGGGCATGCATGGGCCCTTACAAATATTTAAGATAATTTTTAAAACTAAGAGGTACCCAAAGGGGGTTTTTCCCTCTCCTAATGATTTAACGGAGATGAAATTTCCTTTTAACCACCTTTTTTGATTCCCGAGGTCACACTTGGGTGCGATGGAAGAGCATACTTTGAGGTTAAAAATGGTTTCTAGTCCCAAATTATTTGATTGTGTTTGAAAAAGAAACACCCTTAACTCAAATTTTTAAATGCTAAATGAGCCATCCATATGGCAACAAAGAAAATAGAAGAATTGTAATTCTTTTTACCCCTATGTGCTTATGGTAGTTAACCTTTCTTGTAATAAAGGAGTCTAAGTGAAGTGTTATTTCTTTACAAAGTGTAGGAAATTAAAATATGAAGGAAATGGGCCTTCAAACCACTCAGAAAACCCTTACAATTTTCAAAAAACTGAACTTACGTGCATGATGTAGTTCTGTCAGTTGCGCCAAGTGTGCATAATGCATGGGTTTATGAAATATATTACATGCAAAGTGTGCATAATGCACGTCTTTGTGTTTTGAAAGCCACACACTCCCTGTCACGTGTCGGGAAAGAAATTGTGAGTTGATTAGATAATCAAAACATGCATGAAACAAGGAAATAAAAATAAAGGGAAACAAATGTTAGAGAAACTTGCAAGAACTAGAACCTTGAAAAACAAAAATGACAATCATATAGCTACCAATGGATCAATGTATTGATAGGATAGCACCGTAGATAAAGGCATGGACTTATGAATCCCCTCTTCTTCCTTGGGAGGGCTCTTGAGTTCCCTAATAAATATCTCTTCTCTTCATGCAATGGAAAGTAACAATGGTGAACAAATGCAATGAAAATCCTATCAAGAGTTGAGTGGAATGGCCCTTGCTATAGTGCTTGAATGATTCAAAGAGAAATGAGGATTCTCCAAGAACAATTCTTACAGCATAAAAATATCTTGAAATTCTTATTTTCTTAGCACAACCATGGCACATATTTATAGTGTCCATGCATGGAAAGATATAATTGGTTCATGATGTGAACAAGGGGCCTCTTAGGGTACTTCCTAGCCCTTGACTAGACTTAAATATATATTTCACTCAGATCTTAGTGTCAAATAATGTTGGAAGTCAAACTAGAAGTGGTTGAGAGGGCAACAAGATACATAAATGCATCGTTCATGAGAATTGCATGGGTTTTCTTGTAGATAGTCGTTCATCCTGCACATTATGCACACAATGCTCAATTAGGGTTGTGTTAGCTCACGTATTCCATGCACAGTACACACACTTCCTTTGGTGAGTTTACAAAAATTGATTTATGAACCAAGTATATAGTTTTATTCCCTTTTTGATGGGTTTTGATGATGTAGGTGTACTATTTTTTGTTGTAAGTGATGCATCTCTTCAACCGTTATTTGTAATGTTGCAAATAAGTTTTTGGTGATAAAAAAGATACGAGAGGTAGTTATGACTATTGTTCCACCAAAAAAGTTCTGCAAGGTAATCTTTCATACTCCAAAATTCAACGTCTTCACAGTCTGTTCAAAGGATGCACAAAAGGCCATTGCAACTATTGTAGCCTCAACACCTTCTATCCATCATAAAAAAATTGTAGAAGAGAAAGAAGATATTATCTTTTCAACTACGATGGTGCCTACACAATGACTCGTCAATACTAGAGACAATAGGTTGGTGGCATTGATTCAACCCCACCAACAATAGGTTCATGACAACCTTCCATAGACTAAGCAGTGCAACTTCCAACAAGACACACAACTCACAAAGATTCATATTTAGAAAATGATTTCCCATCTTCCTAGGGAACTCAACGCAATGAAGACCATTTCTTCCTAAGTGGGGAGGAATGATCCAGGTGGATACTGGTGGCCACCCACCTGTTCCAAATTTCAACTGGCTCATCTTAACAATTTTCAGTTTAACACGTTTCTCTGTAATGGGGACATTTATTTGTAATTATGGGTTATGCACTTCTAAATCTATCTTGAATCCCTACAAAACATCAAAGTGGATATTGGTGGCTTCTCGTCTAGTCCAACTGGCCTATTTTGGTAGGTTTCCTCTCAATACATCTTTCTGTACTTATGGGGAAATTTTAAATCCCTAAACAATGGTTTTTGGGATTTTCATAGTCAAACCGTAGACTGAGCTAGAGTTTGACAATATAATGTGTATTTAATTAAAATATCTTTCCAACAAGATATCACATGCCTAAAAAAGATATCATATGCAAAAGTTATGACCCCAGGAAGTTGATGTACTAACTTACCCCAACGAGACCCACATGACTTTTGGCGCTTCATCTCCTAGAATTAGGTTTTTGGATGTATAGGGTTTTTGGATTCATATTTATTATAAAAAATACTTCATAGCCTCATTGTACTCATCTTCTTGTGAATGAGCATATCCGACACATCTCTTCTCAGAGATAAGCTGCCACCATTCTAATGATTATTTCACTTTGTATTTTTACAATGTCTCTACATTTGTTTCATTAATAGAATTCATGCATTACTGTAGTTATCTGGTTCTGGCAATATTTATGTGTGCTTCATTGTAATATATCTTCTTTCATTTCGTTCCACTCATAAATCTAGATCATGATGTCTCTTTTTCTTGATTCCTGAACTAGACAACAACCTATCAACAACAAACACATTTGTATTGACTGATGCATCCACCTAGAAATTATTCAACATTGGATGGATAGGTGGTACATGGTATTTGATATATCTCCCTACAATAACATGGAGGTACCTTTGTATTTTTTGAGAAAATTATGCGAAGAATTTATTATGGTTCACCTTGTGAAGTACTTCGACATTGGTGAAACCACGGGATGGGTCGAGGGTCCACACATGATCAAGAGAATCCTAGGAACGATTCCATGTTATTTACTCATCTCCCCAGGTGAAGGCCCAACCCCCCTTCCAAACATCCTCCTGTTGCAAATATATTGCAGTAGGTACATGTAGCTATATCATCATTGACTCGGAACCTAGTGCAACATCGTAGCTTTGTTGCACTATTTCGACAGGAGGTGTTTGTTGGTGACATTGATACAGGGGTCATAGCTTCACCCCATAAATCAGAGTGAAGTGAGGAGATGGAACATGGAAATAATAGTCATCCATGTGAATCTCACTGATGCTCGAGTTGTTGGAAAACTTTCTACGAGCCTATTGAGGCCAGTGGATAGTAGAGATTTATGTATGAGGTTAGTATCTTAACCATCTCTATATTCTTCATAGTTATATATTTATATAGTATTATGTGTATTTTTATCGATCATTTATTTTATGTTGTTTTGTAGTTGATACATGAATATATCAGATATTCTACATCAATGGATGCATCAATGTTTGTCTCCACTACCGATGCAATAGTATAGGTAGCTTACTCAATTGGTCTACCCGATACATAGGTATGTGTCACATTTGATAAATTCACCATAGTGATTTCTTTATTTTATGGCATCCTCAAATTTGTAATGTTCTTGTGTTTCTACAAGGTGTGGGTTCAAGAGATGTCAAGCAATGTCCACGTGGTATGGAAAAGTCATCAACATGACAAGTATCATGTGTAGAGTTAAATCTCGTTTAAATCTCAAATTTGTTGTATTTATGTTGTTGAATTTTAATATTTTGTACTAATAGTTCAATATTATTAATATGTATGCAGGATGATGACATTTTTGCTAGTTATTATACTAGTCCACTCCCTAGACACCTACCCACAAAGTTTGGGTTACCTTACTCCATGCCAAGGTTACTTCCATAACTGGTATATATTGTGCGGGTTCATCTTCGCCCACCCCCAGTATATTTATTATTCTATGCAGACTCAGTGGATGCACCCACAATCCACCCATCCACACGACCTATTCCATAGAATCCATCCATTGTGGATACACCTGTATACCACCCCCCCACCATTTCCATTTTCTCCATCCACTAAGACTACCATAATAGAGGTTTCCGGGAGCTAGTTGTACAGTCGAGCTCTCCACCTGTCAAAAAATCTCCATTGAGGCTCGAGATATTCACGATGAGATAATGTGTTGATGATAATTTTTTTATGTATCATGAATGTAATTGATTTTATGCATATTTTCTTAAATTTCATGATTTGATCCTTGTAACTGATGCAGGGTGGAATCAGTAAGATATTAGGGTCATGAAGGAGGGTAATACCCTCATAATTGTTAGTACCATCTGCGATGAGTTGTCTTATGTTGAATTACAAAGTAAAATTTTGTAATTCTTTTAATTCATTGTGGAAAAATACTTATAACAATATTTTTTCTTTATGCATTCTCGAAGCGATGAACCATGCCCAGGACAAAAACCACTCAAGGTTCTTCTTCTAATAAGATAAGAAAGATAAATTTCCAAGATGCTCCTGAGGGTGGTGAGGGTCGCAGTGTTCAATGAGTGACCAATGATTTCCATTTAGTATCTAGGCCACCAATTTTTTTTATTTAATATTTTTTTTATGTTAGAGTACTTGTTGTCATTTTGTATATTAGGCACAAGGTGCCATTTTGTAAAAAAATGTATAATTTGGATGATGTTGAATACACACACACATACACACATTTCATGGCATGTTTTTTTATTAATTTCATCATTTCTACATTTTATGTTAATGAATGTATGGATTTAAATTGTATGAATTTTATGTTTATGAATGTATGAACTTATTTAATTTGATTAATTAATTTTTAAAGTGTTAATGTAGTCTATGTAAGTAAGAAGAGTTCATTTTTTTCTAAAGTTATTATAAATACTTGTGTTATTCATTAACGAATCTCTTATGGTGGAAACTATTTTTAAGTGCTAAATCCATATGCAATTAGTGGTTCTCATTACCTAAATTTGACAAAAGATTGAACAACCATCCTAGTTAAGACTCTCGGACCCAATAATAACAATCATGTAGGCTAACATAATCACAATATAAATAAGAGAGTTGAAACCTCACATTACTCTATCCAAAATGAAGCATGGTTTATTATAATGACAATCACAACATATTACAAGGGTTTATTAATAAAAAATCAACGCATAAAATATGAGTGCACAATAAAGTCTCACATCAAATGAAAATATAGCTCAAATTCTCCATTAAGCTTGCCAAAATGTTCTACCATGTATTCAAACAGGAGAGCTCCTAAATACCCAAATTATTCACCCTTTACAATGGAGAGAGAGAAATATTCTTTAGACAGTGAGTCTCTTCTCTTATACAATAAAGTTTTATTATTTTCTAACTAACTCCATGAAAAGTCAAATAAATATAATGATTTTACTTGCAATGTTTTGGCAGAAAGTTTTTTCAGTCGAAAAGTGTACCTTTTCAACCAAAAAATTAACAACTTTCATTGAAAAAGTGATTCTAAAATTTTTTCCACCCACATTCTCATGAAAGTGTTACCCTTACAAGAAATATGATTATTTTAGGGTTTAAAAAATACAACATAAAATAATCACATTTCTTGTAAATTCTGTACAATTATTTTCAAAGGGGGAATGTTTGACAATGTAAGAGGTGAATCTCTAAATTTTCTACATGAGATTTCTCTATAAGATTACAAATTTCTATAATTTAGATTCTTTTAGAATGTATTAAATTAATTGAATAGAATAAAAGTAAAAATTACTAAATTGGGAGGAAAAGAAGACAAATCAATCCTACCTGGCTTTATTGGGACACTGTGGAAAGATATTGACTTTTCTCCTCTTATCTGTTTATTCAATGAAGGTAAAGATGTGAGTGTGATGTGTGAAAATGGACACAAATCGTGCCCACGGCTCGTTCAAAATGGTATTCATGTGTTCTTAAGAATATGCACGTATTCTTAGGAATGCACACACATTCCTACCAACGAACCTGCACTACAAGGAAACAACCTTGTAGTAGAGTTTTTTTGTGTTACAAAATTGACAAAAATTGTCAAAACAACCTCCCCTAAAACGTCTTTTTTTTGTAGCAGATGTTTTTGCAGAGATTATAACATAACTTCATTATAACTAAAAAAATCTAGGCGGTCGAAGGTTTTAGTAGATGTTTTTCTTTGTGGTGTGCTTCTTGGTGTATACGCATTGATTCATTCTCAAACTTAAAGAACCAGTTCTTATATTTCACCAAAAGCATCGGGGAAGTCCAAAAAATATTGGGGCAGTGGTGCTCTTCAAAATAATAATTCATCAGTGCTTTAATAATAACAATGCACTAGTCTAATCTATGATATGATGCACCTGTGTGTAACAAGAAAAACTCGATTGTTGCATGAAATTTAGAATGGACCAATGCATAAATCTGATACAGAAACACTGGTGCATTGTTTTAATTAAATGCACAAGAAGGCCATTTTTTATTATTATAATTATTTTTGTTAAAATTGTATTACGACCAGTTCTTGTTCATTGTATTACAACACCGATGTTTTTTAGCATTAAACCCATCGATGTTCATTTTCTCTTTTTCAAAAACATCGACCTGTGACAGTGCAATTATTGTTATTTTTTAATTCCATTCTTCATCAAAAAATTGACATATATGTTATAATAGTATTCATATAAATTAAATTTTGAGTAGTGCATTTAGATATGATGTTTGTATTAGTTTTTTATATCATCGGATTTCACATCTCTTCATTATAATATTTAACCATCCATGTATTTAATTAGCTATGTAACATTTCACAACAACATTAGACAACACAATAGAATAAAATAAAACATACTTTATTATATATGAAAAATATGCTATTTGTCACACAAAATGGGACACTTATTGGTAACCCCTTGTCTTTCAAATGGGACACTATGTCCATTGCATTAAACAAAATGTCTGATTTTCTTAGACAATTATTTCAAAAAATACAACAACTTACATTGCTATCCAAATATATTGATCATCATTCTTCACTGGAACTGTTGTTAGTTCTCGAGCTACTTCTATGACTTGGGTTATTTGGCAAAATGTTTTGTTGATTGCCTTGATTTTTTTCCTCTTATTCAAGTTCCATCTACAAAAATAAAAATAAAGTGTAATGAGTGTATCTACATAGGTGATAATAATGAAAATTGAAATAAATAGTATACATGAATGTAAATTGCAAAGCGACGTACCATAGAAAGAATTGATTCTTGAAAGATACACATAATTTCAAAACCAAATCTCATGCCTTCTGTCAACAACTCCTCTGTTGGCATATTTCTATATTGTGTTTCTTCCAAGTTTTATACCCCATAATAAATCACATATTTAATATAAAGTATTTTTTTTGTTCCATTAATTATAAAATGAGATAAGTAAAACAACATAGATACTTATAAATTCCAAAATTAATTTTTAATATGCCAACATATACTCACAACCCATACTTAACCCAATGTCAATCAATTCTTATGGTGTCTCTTCTTTGTATGTTAGCACCTGTTTGAAGACATTCAAGGATGGTTGTTGTAAAACAACTTAAAATATACAAAAATGAAATCTTAAGTTGTTATACGGAAACAATATTTACTCACAAACTTTTCTATCAACCATTTTCTTCCTTGTCATCCTATATTATGTATTGAACGGGTTCCATTTTGTTTTTTTTGTAAGCAAATACTTGAAAATTAATATTCAATGCTAAATTATTTATTTATATGTACATAATAGAAAAATTCAATGTTTCCATAAACTTGAAACACGTTGTTGTTGAGATGACTCCTCCTATGATGCAATTATGTCCATTTATTTGACCATCTCCTTATACAGTTTTTTGGACATTCCTACTGACATATTTCAAATATCAGCTCGTTGATCATTTGGGATTTTCATAATATTCCTAAATCAATTAACATAACAATAAACTATTTTTATATTGATATATGGAAACTAAATATAACAAAATTGATATTATTAAGGAATACTTTGTAGTAATACATACATATTCTAGAAAAGCATTTTTAGGAATATCACTTTTTTAATGATTCTTTTTCGTTGTTGTATGTTTTTTCTATTGCAAGTTTGAATGGTCGCATTGACCATTGCTCTGGAAATTCTTCCTATAGTTTAGATATAACCTAGTTCTTGGAATCATTGGATTTATTTTTGTATTGTAAGTGGAAATTACATCTATACGTTCATTACACTATATCCATCATAGTTTTGTAAACAAATTTACCTTTGTTATTAACCTCTAGCACCACTCCAGATGAGCTAAGGACCAATTCATCATTATTTACATCTTCTATATTTTTTATTTTCTTGGAATGACATTTTTGTTCCTTCGTTCTTGGTTCCTATAGAACATTAAACATATGTGAATTAATAGATTGTTTTAAACATGTTATCTAATATTCTTAAGTATATTATTAATGAAAATTCAAAAAAGAACTCATATTCAATAGTGTTTTTTCATTGATCTAATTCATCCATTTGCAATTTTTTCATCAAGCTTCTACGCTCTTTCGCACTTACATCACAAACAATCTTATGGAGCTTCATCATTTTGTGTCTCTCCATGACACACACTAACCCATACATATTAGGTAAACTTACATATAGTTCAAACATATTAATTTTGTATATAATTTACAAAGAACTTGTTTTTTTTGTTCTTTTGGATGTGTTATCATTCTGATGATCATAATTTAAATTGTTACTTGAACTATTCCCACACCATTTTTTTTAATCAATATAAACCATGTACCATTCAATACACGAGCTATTAAATATATTTTATAAATAAATCACATAATTTTAATAATATGAAAGCACTGGTGCGTTCAATATAGGAAACACATCGACATCATTTTTTTTTAATACTTTAAATTATAATGATGCGATATGTATCGATAACAACACGATGCCTAGAGTAAAAAAAAATACCATGAACAAAAAAAAATAACTGAAAAAAATTACACATCGATGAACATAATTTAAAAAAAAATCATGTTACAACATTTCCAGTGCACTTTGTCAGTAAGTGCACCGATGCATTATAGTCAAATTGGTGCATCAATAACTAGAAACCATTTAAAAAAATTGCGATGAGGCCGACAATGTTTGGATCTGATGAAATAAGTGGTCACTTTGCATCACATGCCAAACGTCTCATATATAGAAACACAAACTTATTAAATCTAAAATTCTTAATTGTGAAGTGATAGAAAGATTTAAACCCTAAGTTCAAATTTTATAGTCACATAGGAAAGAAGAAGGGTTTAAGGTAAGTATAAATTTTTTTCTCTTTTTTTCTGAATTTTAATTAAATCTAAAAGAGAGATACAAATTGTAAAAAAAATGATTATTAAAATCAACAATGAAATTAAATTTTTTTACTATGTAAGGTTTTGAGTGAATCACAAAAACCTTCAAAATATGATCTTTTGAATAATTTTGTTTCTCCAAAAGGATTTTGAGTAAATCACCATACCCTTCAAATTCCGATCTTCTGAATCATTTTTCTATTCCAAAGTATTCTACTGCTCCAAAGTACTCCCCGGTATGTCTCTCTTGCAAATCTCTTTCCTGTAAATTTTGGAAAAATAATGAAATAATGAATAGTTTGAAAAATAATGAAATAATGAATTTATGAAAAGGGTTTTGAGTTAATCACTATACCCTTCAAATTCTGATCTTCTGAATAATTCTATTGTTCCAAAGTATTATGTTGCTCCACACTGCTCCTCGGTATGTCTCTCTGGCAAATCTCTCTCCTATAAATTTTGGCCAAATAATGAAATAGTGAATAAATTCTTACTATTTAAAGGACTTTATAAACTTAGATTTTCGAAAAATAAATTCCTGCTCATTTTTCAATTGTAAAAAAACAAAGACGCATTTTTTTTTAAGTTTTTTGAAACACCGATGTGTTTATTAATACAACATATCAGTGCCTTTGTTTATACAAAACACCGGTGCACTAAATATTTTTGGAGCATCGATATCATATAATTATTTTTTATTTATTTTAAATCTTGAAAAGCATTGTAGTTATTAATTAAACGCCCTGGTGATTTATATTGTTATAGATGCATCAATGCGTTTTCTTTAAATTTAGCGCACTATTATATTTTAAAAGTTATGTAAATTTTTATTTGCACATAAAATAATATATTCTTCTTAAATTATATTTTAGGATGCATCCACATGACTTGCAATACTTCATAGTATACATTTTTTTTCTTAAAGTCATCTTATTCTTAAAAGCAATTACTTGATTTTTCTCAAATGCAAGGAGAAAATCTTATAAAACCAAATAGCCAATTCTTCAAATTCCATCATGTTCAATATTGCTTAAAATCCATCACGGGGTTCTCCATTTCCATCTCTAGTAAGATCAGATTTTATTTATATTTCAGTTATCTAATTGAATTTATTTATTTTATCCATGTCTATCTGGATAAAAATGTATCAAAATTTGCAGGATCTTGATTCAAAATCGAGTTCAAATGTAGAAAATATTCCACTAGTTCAAAAATTTTGGAATCTCTTTTCAGGATAAACATACCACAAGCAGTTGATAGATGAAAATGGACAGCCACTTTACCCTTCCAATTGTAACATTCCATCTTTCAACTGCAATCATGGGTCAACGATGGTAATAATTAAGAAATACAATAAAATGAAACTAGACTAATTTAAAAAAAACATTAATATTATCTTTAGCATCTCGTGGCTCATCTGGTGTGAAGATGATGTTCAGACATCCTCACTAATCCAACCCTGTGTAAAGACACGACACCATCACAAACATGTGATCGACCTCACTGGCTAGTGTCCCGAGTGCATTAGTGGAAATCTTGGCTGAAAACACCAGAAGGTCCCTCTTGGGCATCATCTCACCCCACATGTGCATCCGCACTTGAGTTATCAACATAGAAGGTTGACAGACAAAAGTATGTCTCGTCTCTAAAAACTTCTAAAAAAATAAAAAAAAAAACAACTCTCAAGCAAAAGGGAAGTGCACCCTCCCATGTATTATAGCATGACATATATCTAGATCTATACAAAACCTACACAAAAACATGGAAGAAAATATAATACATCATGGTATTTGTACCAAAGAATCAACATAATAAAAAATAGCACAACTAATATGTTTCCCATCACTTGTAAAGTGTGCAATGGTCATCACTAACCATGAGAGGAACCTAACCTCCTATGCACCAAAAGAAGCAATCCATAGTTGTCCACCACACACCTAAAAATTATATTGAGAAAGTACATCAACCCTAATATATTTCTAAGAGTACATGAACTGAATCTCTACTACAACATCGAATGGGACATTAGGGAACTAGGAAAAATCCACCCCTCTCCTGGATAACCTAGTGATAAAATATATATCCTCCTCAGTGGGATGGTACCACTGATCAGGACCGACATGGAAAGCCTGTCGATGGACATCCCATTGACGGATCAACTACACCAAGAACCCGTAGTTCCCCTTCAGGGATGTATCCTCCTCATAATACTTAAGGAGACCTGCATTCCTCAAGAGGACTTAGCTTGTTGTAGTAATAAGGAGAGGTTACA